>JASDQU010243118.1:36743-81087 GCA_032191745.1 Picea mariana
TTGATTAGGTTCTAAATATAAAGAAGCAATTTGTACCTTTTGTGTATGTGGCACATTATGGAGATCAAAGAATTGCTCCATCTGAAGTATCCATGTGATTGGGTCCTTTCCATCAAACTTCCTCATATCAATCTTAGGAACATGGTTGGTATTCAAACCAAAGTTGGAGTTTCTCCATTATTGATTAACCTTCCTTATGTCCTCATCATGAATTTCATGGGATGAATTTTCACTTTTGGGTGTCTTTTCTGTTACGAAATTTTTCATTACTTCCATGATCTTGGCTTCCATTGAATCCATCTTAGTATCCAAATTAGCTTCCATTGAATCCATAAACTTAGCTTCCATTGGATGCATCTTAGTATCCAACTTAGCTTCCATTGAATCCATCTTGGCTTCCATTGAATCCATCTTAGTATCCATTGAATCCATCTTAGTATCCAACTTAGCTTCCATTGAATCCCTCATCTCTTGTAGTTCATCTTTGGTTACTGTCTTCTTTTGTAAATCATTTATGTCCCTACGCATTTCTTCACCTTCATCAAGAGTCCAATTAGGATTTTATGGAGGCTTATTTGGTGTAGGAGGTCCCTTTTTTGGTGGCATGTTGGCCAAATATCACTTTTGAGTCTTGATTTTGAGGTGGTTCTGCTAGACAATATTTATTCTGTTATATCTCCTAAGTTTCGGCCCTTATGGGTATGAAACTTTCCTTTAGTTAGTTATCTGATATTTCTTCTCTGCAATGCCACAATTCTGATCAAAATTGGATGTGCCAAGTGGAATCTATGGTAATTTCCTCACAACTTGCCGATTTTTGGCCTTTCCAGGAAATCTCACTTGTATAGAATGCCCCACACAAAATAATTGATATCAAATTCTGAAACTCGCACCCAAAATACTACAGACTATCCACGATCCAATGCAACTAGTTCCACTCAATTTGGATACTCTAGGAAGAATTTATGATTGTTTTACCTAGAACACCTTCTTGAGACTAGTCAATAGGGCTAGTCAGATACCCTATCTTACACAGGGTGTATCTACAAATTTAAGATGAACCAGAAGCTGAAATTTTTACCAAAGATACACTACTAATTTCTGTAAATTTTCTCTATAGGTCAGGGTCTAAAACATTACAAATTTTTTTTTATAGCGAAAATGCCTCAATGACTCATTTCAGGATGATTCCATAACCCTATCTTGTACAGGATGTATCTCCAAAAGTATAAGGCCTCAGAAGATAAATTTTGAACCCAACGTACCTTGATCTGTCTACTAAATACCCTCCAAGAGGTTCCTTCTGAAACGTTTTATAAAAAATGTTATAGTGAAAATCCCACGATGTCTCAGATGTAGCAGCGAAACCCCAAGACCTTGAGCTTTGAAACCATATGTTAAGAACCAAACATCAATATAGCATAGAAAAACCTCAGGAAAAGTACTCAACACCTTGAAAGAGAGATAATTTTAGATAATAAGCCTCTTTGACGGGGCAACCTCCTTTTACCCCACTTAAATGTTCAAGTACAAGATGATTCAAAATGAAAATGTCTCCTTGGTATATATAGGAGACTAGGAGGTATAATTACAAATAATGGCCTAAAGCCGACATAATTAAAATAACATTACTAATATAAATTAAAACTAATGGCCTAAAGCTGACATAAATAAAATAGCATTACTAATCTAATATGCCCCAATTAAGGGGTAATGAGCCAACATTAGGGCTTAATACCTTGGGTACACAACTGAACTTTAGTACAACATATCACCCTGAGACAAACGAGAAGATAGAAAGAGAAAGACAAATTTTGAAAGATATGTTGTGTATGTACGTGATAGATGAATAAAAGCATTGGGAAGATTTCTTGCCACTGGTAGAGTTTGCGTACAACAACAACTATTAAAGTACCATTAAGATGGAACCATTTGAGTTTCTTTATGGGTGACCATGTCAGACACCATTGAGCTGGTATTGAATTGAGTATAGGGTACTGGTAGGACCAGAAGCGATCCAAGAAATGGAAGAACAAATTAAAATGATAATACAAAGAATTAAAGAAGCACAAGATCGACAAAATATTTATGCCAATGTGCATCGCGTTGACCGTAATTATGAAGTTGGCGATCAAGTTTTCTTACAGGTGAAACCATAAAAGAGTTCTATCAAGTTTGGAAAGGTTGATAAACTCTCTCCTAGGTTTGTGGGACCCTTCGAAGTTGTATAAAGGAAGGGTCCCGTGGCCTATCGACTAGCCTTGCCTGATTCTTTGAGGCATATGCACGATGTTTTCATGTATCTGTTTTGAGACATTATGTGAGTGATCTTGCACATGTGATTGACATGAGTTCCTTGTAGGTGTCGGAAGAGGGTGCACTCACGACAGAGCCAATTTTCATCTGGAGCATTGCATTCGACATCTACGACGTTGAACAGTCGATCAGGTCAAGGTCTAGTGGGACAATTATAGTCCACACTCAGCTACATGGGAGGATGCATATGATATGCACCAGAAATTTCCATATTTATTTTATAGTTAGACATATAGATCTTGTCAGATGCTTTATTTATTGCATTTATATACTGTACAACTTCGAGATGAAGTTTAAAAAAAGAGGGGGTGTATGTAAAATCCCTCTCTTGTGAACACATGATATTGCTTATTCTTTGAGAAAACTTGTGTCGAAGTGATCTAGTTATAGTATATGGTTATCTGTTTCACTTATGGATTATTATGATGATGTTGATGGATTATGATTTATGTTGTTTGATATCTATGTATTGACAGATGCCATTGACGGGTTTCCCTTGAGTGTGGAGTACACTTGAAAGATTGAGGATACTGATGGAATCATTGGACCTCCTTGGACTTCGGATTGATTCAGGTAGTAGATTGTATTGGTTTCAGTATTTCATTTATTCATATGTGAAATATGATCAATTATATTATGATGTTGTTTATGGATCATTGACAGTTTTTCATTGATGGATGCAAGATGATGATTGTTTGCTAATGTAACTCACATAAGGAGTAAAGGGGCCATGCACATAAACCATATATTGAGGGAGAGGTGTGGCAGCATCCTTGACACAGCCTACTAGCACTCTCGTCGTGGCTCGAATTGTAGGTTAACAATTACCTAGTTTGTGAGGTCCACAATGTCGTGAGGGAAAACTGAGATAGTTGCTCACGAATATTCTAAAGGGCACGTAATAAGGCATGGTCATTATTCCTTAGAAGCCCTTAGTCTGTCACAAGTCACCCAAATGGAGTGTTGAATCCATGGGTTGAACAACTATCAGAACTAGTCAAAGGCGAGTGACACCCTTGAAGCACGTAGTGCGTTTTGAAGGGAACGTGGTGGAATTAAAATTTTAGTCAATGAATCTAGGTGGCCTAGAAAAATTTGAGAGAATGTTAAACCTTGTAAAATCTTGAGCACTGTCGAATTAATTAATTAATTAAAGAATGAATTTATTAATCATAATCACTATACGATTCTAAGCCTTTGCAATTAAAAATTTAATTAATCCTTAGTCTAAGTTAGTAAGAAGAACAAAAACTAAATTTACAAATTAAATATGAGGGATGAAGTAAATCAAATTAAGAATTCAAGGTAAACAAAATAAATCTAATGGTTGATTTAATACACATATGTGCAAGTAATTATCAAATTGGAATTTAAGGTAAGAATGGAATAAAGCTAAGGGAATCAGTACGCACAGAAAGGAATCTAGAGTCTAGTTAACACTAGTCTAACTAGGAGAATATTCCTATTCTAACTCAACTCAGTTTTAGAAAGGCACCAGTCATTAATTGGAAATAAAGGGAATACAGAGAAAAATAGGAGCAAATTAGGAGTTCTTTTAGGATGGGTGAGGGAAATTATTATTTATTAAAATAAAATGTGCAATTAATTTTTCAAATGGGGGAAAGGGTGACAAGTGTAAGAGGGAGATAATTCTAAATTATTTTAATTAAAAAATGAAGTAATTGTGCAAGTGTGGGAAAATTGTATAAAACAAATGGTTGAGTTCAGAGATGGATGACACTGATTATGGGTAAAATTATCCTGTAGAAATTTTGATTGGTTTTGTTTGTGAGATTTGGGATACCCTACTTGAGAGAGAGTGGTGGCTCTACCTTGTGAGATGAGCTAGGATCTAGATGATTTTTGTTTGTGTGTGTGTATGGCCCCTTTGTGACTCAGGGGGATAAGGGGGAAGAAGAGTACCCATAGCGTTGGCTAGGAGGTATCGATGAAGTCTTAACGGTTAGCAAACAGATGAAGGAATGGAATGGCAGGTGCCAAGCATCATCATCAAGCCCATCTTCGATGGTTACGACATTTAAATTTCAAGTTGTAATTGTTAGACTGATTGTATATTATAGTTCAATCTTTTTGTGAAGTTGTGATTGTAAATGGAATAACAAAATTTTGAGTTAGTTTATTGATTGATGGCCTTGCGAATCCTTGTGACTACTAAATGATTCCTCTGCGATGTTATAAAAATTGTATCCTCAGTGATTTATTACCTCTATGCTTTATAAAAAAACGTTTTCCATGCGTTTGTGCATTTACCTTGCGATGATTGTTTGTTCTCTTGTTATCATGATTCTCGTTGTCTCCTTAATGGATTGTGATTCCTTAATGGATTTTTCTATTCTTTTTACTTGAAATGTATTGTGATTCCTAATGAATTTACCTCTTCTTTTTATTAAGAAAAGTTTCCATGTTCTTGGTGTATCTACCCTGTGCTTTCACTCATATAACCCTCTGCGTTTTTGTGCTTACAAATTTTCCCAACCATCTTGAATCTCTTGTGTTCCATCTCTGGGTTAACCCTTTTTGTTTTGTGCTTATGATTAGAATTCACACAAGCTATTCTCAGCGATGAATCTGTTTCTGGATTGCAAATTAATTATTCTCTGCAACAAATTTAATATTAGAATTTAACTGAAGTGTTTTGCAGCCACAAATTGTTCTGGATAGTGAATTAATTGTTTCTCTCCAACAAATTTAATGTTAGAATTAAACTGAAGTATTTTGCAGCCACACATTTGTTTCTAGAATGTGAATTTATTGTTTCTCAACAATGAATTTATCCTTGAAAGTAATTGAAGCTCTATCTGCAACCACAAAATCCTTCCTGGAGTGAAACCATGTTATTTCTATGCATTTCTTTTTTAATATTTTCTGTATGTTTTCTCCTTTCCCTACCTAAATTGGCTGGCCAAGGTACCCTCTCTTTGCACACCCTTCATTATTTTCCCTACTAGAATGTTGTATCCAAGTTAGTCTTGCACACATTGGGATTTACCACCAGGGTGCCCATTATGGAAAGGCATGGAACTCTCTAGTAGATAAACTCATCAGCTATAGTTGAGTGCTAGGGTCTTCTAAACTATTACTTTCTAGTTTGGATTCCACCAGGTGGTCTTAATATTGTATTTATCATTTACAATTTTCCCAAGCCATGTGTCCCTATTGGAATCCAATAGTAATCGATTTAACTTGGTTATTACTAGCTCGAATCTGCCAAACCTGGGAACAATAATCAAATTCTATGCTGGTGTCCTTGAAAACAATGTTGATTTCTCTTAATCATAAAGTGGTCATTTTGTTGTATGATCTTATGATTTAACTTATAGATACTAAAGGGATTGGCACCTTGGCCTCACATATTTGTTAATTGGTAGTTCAATTTGTGTGTTATACCCTGAAAACTCATAGGGGTTTTCCTCTTGTGTGTAATCACTAGATTGTTTTTTCAGGACTCATGTCCCTATGCCAGTTGTATTGGTAATATGGTTTTCTATGATTTTTCACTTGGGCTTCAAGCTCGTTACTTATTGTAGCACTAGAGAAAATACCCTCAGCATGATAATTATGCGTGTTAAAATGTACACTTGATGCATTTTTCATGGTGGAGTCTTAAAAGTTGTTAAGAACTACATAGAAGATACCACTGTAATCCCAACCATTGGATGATGGTTCATGCACTAGTGTTAAGTATTTACAGATGCTTGTGTTGATAGTAACATCCTGAGTGCTTCCAAGCTAACAATCATAGATTCATATAGACTTTTGGGGTAAGTAAAAAGGGAGGGGTGTTTCTAAATTTCCTTAGTGGTTTATCAAGTCAGCATGGGCCCTTTTTTTAAACCATTAATAGATTTTTAATTTTGACTTGAATCTCTCCTATTTTATTTGAATCAATATTGTTCTTCCTTTAATTTAACTAGAGTTTTAGGTCATCTATGAGTTAGTGTTGATTAATTAAGTAATTAGACTACTCCCACACCTGGAAAATGATGGTATGTATGTTTGGTTTTGTGATTAAAACACCTGTGCCATTTAAACTAAGTTGATTACTCATGCTCCAGTTAAAAACAAGATGATTACCTTTGTGCCATGGATTATGATGTGATTAAATAATTATATTGCTTGCACAATGGAATAATGATGATGTACAATGATTCATTTATTAGATTATTTGTGCGCATTAAATAACGATGATGTATGTTTAATTAAGTGATTAGAATACTCTTTCACCATGAACAAATGATGATTAAATATTTATTGATTGATCTAGTTGTTGTCGTCTTGATTGGATTAGTAGGATTTAGACACCTCCTTGTTCCTTAGAACAGTCACCAACCCTGAGACCTTAAGTGATCAAAATCAATCGGATGGATCCTGGGATTGTGAGTTTCTTATGTGTCCTGGAGGTCTTAACCTTGCACAGTAGGTTGGGCGGGTAGTCATTTAATATTCAGTATCTGGTTGATCATTTTTTATAATTTTCTTCAGTTGATTGTGATGTGATGAAGTGTGTCGCTATTTATGTTTATGTGGTTGTAAGGTGTCACTATCATTTATTTTGATGCATTGGTTGTGTCATTATTGATTACATTGACGAGTCACTTGTAATTCTTTTAATTGCGATGTTGTTAATTATGTGTTGCTATGAATTATGTGTGGATGTTAATTTCCTAATGCTTAAAAAAATAATTAAAATCTGCCTATTGTGCTTTGTTTTTCTTAGTCGTAAAGGAGGGGAAATTATAGTAAATATCTGTTGCATAAATCTACCCTCTAAATTTTTATAAAAGAATGAAATAATTAATAGTTTTTTCATTGATAAGCGCCTATATTTAAAAAAATAAAATTCCTACTCATTTTTTCACTATATACTTCATCACATTGATGATAAATGCGATCATTATTTTTCATAACTTGCTACTTAATACTTTTTGATATAAATTGTGTAAGGCATTTTGAAATTTCCAATGTTTCGAGTGGACACTCCACTCATAATGAGGGACAAAGGAATCTAACATGTTAGAAAATATTTCTAGGTAATAGCTTTAAAGGAACAATATTGAAAAGATTTGTTGTAAAAGAAAATATTATTAATTTGTCCTCATAAAATAATAAATTGGTAAATTAATAAGGGTAAAGTTAAAATATATTTTAAATAAAGAATACATGGGAAAGGGGCCCAAAATAAAAGAATAAATAAATAGGAGGTGTTAACGCTCTGTGATTTGCCTAAGGCTGCGGAGGCAATCACAAAGGTAACCTCAAACCGCTTGGAGTCTTGGATCTAGCCCTCCAAGACTCAGAGAAGGATCTCTCTTTTCGATTTAAACTTGGTTTGTATGGGATGGATATTAGGCTAGCTATGAAAGTGTTGAAAGTATGGGGTTGGGGTTCTGGTTTTTAAATAGTTGTTTTGGGACAGCAAGGAGGGCCATTGGGCAAATGGGGTCTGCACTTAAAATGTGATTCACTCTCAGATCTAGACAAAGCTCTTACATAGGGCAAGGTAGTGGAAGTGTTGGATCGAATTAAGCTTGAATGGTATTGATTTGAGGAAGAACTAGGGGAGAAAAAACCGAGCAAATGAGCAGTTAAGAATTCATAAACTGGGCTTCAGAAGAAAACATAAAGATTATCACAAGATCAGATGCAGAGTATTTTCTAATAAATTCTACTTTGTTATTATCTTTTGACAATAAGAATTGAAAACAAGTGGAAAAATGACGAGAAAAATAGTTAGAAGAGAAAAACGCCACCAACACATCTGCACAAGAATCCTGTGAACAACATGCTCATTACTGATAGGTCATTTGAAGATTACAGAAAAGTTTTTCTAGAATGGCAAACCCATGTTCCATACAAATAAAATAAAAAACACCTCACAGGTCGAATCCCCTCACACAGGTCGAACCAAAGGGAAACTTTACATAGGTATAACCCTCTCCTATTCAGCCCGAACCCTCTTTTTGTCTTTTTCATGTGTATATAAACAAAAATTGCTATCAGTCGTCCAAGACTCGAGCTCATAACTCTGCTTTCTAAAAATAGAAAAGCAGTTACAATCATGCATGACATCTGTAAATTGTCTCCTAGAAGAAATCGACAGTAAATTAAAGGGAAACTAAATTTGGTAACTGCTGCCTCAACATCTGGCATACTGGAGGTTGTTATTTGTATTTGTCAAGTTCCTTTAGAGCCTAGAATTGCTCAGCCATCTGTGACTACATCTGGAATTTCTCTGCCACCTGTGATTGCATCATAAAATTGATGACAAGTGTAGTAGATTGACTACTGTGTATAAGCCTGATATTTTGTTCACTACCAAATGTCTAGTGCTCCTTCTTAACCAATTGAAAAAATCCCTTTGATCATTAAACTGCTCATTTAAATGCCTCTGCCATCTGTCAATGAGATGCTTAAATACTCCCTAGCTATGCTCCTGTAAACGCTCAGCTGTAATTCGTATGCCATGATGGAAAGTGCCACTTGTGCTCTAACGCTACCTCAAAAATGATGATATAGCTGCCACAGGTTCCCTGTTTTCCACTAACCTCAGCATCATCATCTGAATTGTGGTTTCCATTCTATAGGTCCAAGAGGAAATCCTTTCCAGTTGCTTTTGCATTTTCATTTCTCCTTTATATGACAGCTTGTAGGTGTGACGGGTCGTATTCAAATTACAGATACATCTCCCTTAGGGTTTTGTGTATATGCTACTGGCTTCATCCTACTAGGTATTATATAGTAGTAATAAATACAAACAATTTGAAAAACAAAATCATGATTTTTGTCATTTCTTACATGCAGCTCAGTTTTTTCTCATTTTTATGGATATACCTTAAGTTTACAAGTTCAAAGTTGATATCAATGAGAATGTTTTTTGACCAACAGAGTGATCTCTTGGCCATACATAACAATTTCCTTTACTTGAAAACATGCATTTCCATAGCTTGGCCTGCATTTGAGAGTTCATTACCTTAGGCCCCCAATCATGGGCAATCCCAAAACACAATTTCCAAATATTTTGTTGTTTTTTTTCACAACAGACCTCTTCTACGCTTGTAATTATTCACAGTTAAGGTTAGGCTATGCCTCCTTCCATCATTAGTAGGAACTTTCACACCACATGCTTCCTCAATCTTTTGTTTTCTAGCCATAAATGCTAAAGGGGCCCCTTGAGCACCCCCATACTTCTGCAATTCAACAAGTGATATAGGAAGTTCAAAATCATGCAAAGAAAACACCTTTGCATCTTCAGATATAGAAGCCTCGATGTCCACAAGCTTTCCTTCATCCTCGGAACTTTCCAATGCTGCAGCAGTTGCAGCTTCCTCTGCCTTGGTTGCATCTGCCTCTATGTTAGCACATGTGTTGCCTTCAGCAACATTTCCCTTTGTAGTGTAATAATTTTGAGATTGAGTCCAACACCGGGTAAAAGGATCATACCCTGCTTCACTTGCTTTAAGATTAAGGTTCAGAGGCTTGATCTCAGAAGCATTCTTGAAATTTTCAGCCTTATTTTTCTTATTCATCTTTGCAAGCATCAAGGATTTTGCATTCTTGCTTTTTCTCTGAATGGAAAGGACTTCTAATTCCTTCAACCTTGTTTTCATTCTATCTACCTCTAAATACTCATGCATGCTCTCTGCAAGCTCCATCTCTCTTCTAAGCCTATCCTTTTCAGCAGCCGCATTTGAAGGCCTTGAAGAAGCCAACTTCTTTTCCTTCAACAACAACCAGTTGACCAAGTTCAGCATTTTCATCTTAAATGTCCTTGATATCATCATAGATTATTGTTATGGGGATCTTGACAGTTTCAGACCCATGGGCATGAATTGTGCCTGCATCAGGGATCAATCTAGAGACAAGCTTCCTACCATTGCTCTCTACTTCATGGTCTTCTGAGAAAATTTGAAGGCTGCCATTTGGTGCAATGTCATTTGCTTTAGAAATAGGCACTGACATTCCTAGATCAAAGACTACACCTCATGGGACTGCATTAGTGTCTCCCTCTCTAACCATTAGCAAGTAGCCAGCATCAAATGAACCATCCAACACACCATGAACTGATTGGCTACAAAAGTATTGTCAGGAAACAAAGGCATTGATGAATATATTTTCTAGCGTCTTGTTTTCTTTTTCCCATCTAACCATTGTGGTACATGAGCCTTCTCGCCTGGATATAAAAGGTGTTGTTTACGAGGGCGTCATGAGATTTGTGAAACAACAACAACTTGATCTGTGCAAGGATCACAAATATCCTTGACTGTCTACACATGGGGACTTATCGATTCTTGAGCTTTAACCAGATGTGGCTTGATGGTATCCCTTGACACCTCATAACCCTTTACGCATGCGTGGTTCCCTACATTTGACACCTTGAATCTGGTTCAAACACCTGGAATAGGGTTTAGAAGCTACATTTTATATATTTTTGGCTTCTGTGGGCAATATCCCACATTCACATGGTAAACTGAGCTTTAGGCGTTTATATGAGCCAACCGTGATATGGTCTTTCGATGAAGTGAGCCTGAGGCTATGATTTGGAGTTTGGCATTAGCGCTGGCACTGGCTTGTGTGTTTGTTGTTGGTGTATGAAATGGCGCTTCTCCTCAGTGTTAAGTATTCGGATGTTGGCCCTAGGCCAATATAATTTTTTTGGAAAAATAATTAAAAAAAAATAAAATTATATTTTGAAAAACCAAAATAGAACACTCTGCATGAGGGGCCAATTTTTGCTTAAAAGACAAAAAAATGATTATAAAAACCAAATTTGGCTAATAAACCACAAGAATAACATTTTTCCATTTCAAACCAATTCACAATTTTTTGCTAAAAAAGCACCGAAACTTGCTTTGAAGCTTGCGCGCAGGGACTCATCTTATGCTTGGTCAGTGTTGAGCGCTTTCTACCACCTTCACTATGCGTTGTGAGCAAAAGCATAACACCTGAAATAGATAGATATTATTCAGAAAACTGATTCCCCTATTATATAGGGTTCTAACATAGGCTCCACTTGGGGAAGATAGCTCCGAAGGAGACGTCTAGAACTGCTGAACTCTAAATTTCACCGGCCAGCTGATCATTGGGCTACCCCTAGACTGTAAACTGAAAATAAAACTATGGAGGGATAAAAATAAAAGTGCTCATCATGTTGAGCTTATTGGTGCATTCCTACCTACCCTACTTTGCTAACAGTTACTGCTTCAATCAGGTAATGAAAAAGTGCCAATGAAGCCAACCCAACAGTTGATCCCATGATTAGGTTTCCTCATGGTGCTGGATGAAAATCAAGGCTGAAAAATGTACGGGCAACTGGTGACATATTTGGTCGTTATAGAGAATACATGTCTGAAAACTCAAGCTAACGTAAACCTCCATGTAATCTGCTATATGATCAATTAAAGCATGATGCATGATATTCATTCCTAGATCTTCTATGACTAGTAGATCAGTTCCATCTTCAAAATTAAACCCTGCATCTACAACTTCAGCCTTATACTTGAAAACATAATCATCATCAATCTGCAAATCAACAGGTAGTACGATTTCCTCTTGCTTTGGAGAAGGAAGATTTTCCAAGAATTCTTTGAGATCTAGGAAATTATATGACTGAATTTGAGAATCTAAAAGTTCAATATCATTTTCAAACTTTTCAACAAATAGCTCAAGAAAACAAATTTTACTTTTAGGGGAAAATTTGCTCGAGTCCAAAATACGAAACACAATTGTTAAAAAGTCTTCGTCAATGTGAAATTCTGCTAACTCATTTCTGAACTCTTTTAAATCTTCAAGACATAGAGGATTCACCACATACCCTGTCATCTTGAATCATCATCAAGGCTTTGAAATCTGGATTCTTCAGCAATGAAGTCGCTTGTGAACTTTGAAGCTCAGGATCTTGAACAATGGAGTCGCCAGGTGAATGGTACAACCTTCCTGTGTTTGGCTTATGTTCACCATCAGAAGTCAAATCTGAACTTGATATATTTTCTGGAGAACTCGAAAGCTCGAGTCCCTAGTGGAGTCACCAAAATGTTAATGCTATGTGATTTTCCTAAGGCTGCGGAGGCAATCACAAAGGTAACCTCGAACTGCTTGGAGTCATGGATCTATCCCTCCAAGACTCAAAGAGGGATCTCTCTTTTCGATTTAAACTTGGTTTGTATGGGATAGATATTAGGCTAGATATGAAAGTGATGAAAGTATGGGGTTGGGGTTTTGGTTTTTAAATAGTTGTTTTGGGACAGCAAGGAGGGCCATTGGGCAAATTGGGTCTGCACTTAAAATGTGATTCACTCTTAGATCTAGACAAAGCTCTTACACAGGGCAAGGTAGTGGAAGTGTTGGATCGAATTAAGTTTGAATGGTGTTGATTTGGAGGAAGAACTAGGGGAGAAAAAACCGAGCAAATGAGCAGTTAAGAATTCATAAACTGGGCTTCAGAAGAAAACATAAAGATTATCACAAGATCATATGCAGAGTATTTGCTAATAAATTCTGCTCTGTTATTATCTTCTAACAATAAGAATTGAAAACAAGTGGAAAAATGATGGGAAAAATACTTAGCAGAGAAAAACGCCACCGACACATCCGCACAAGAATCCTGTGAACAACATGCTCATTATTGATAGATCATTTGAAGATTACAGAAAAGGTTTTCTGGAATGGCAAACCCATGTTCCAGCCAAATAAAAAAAAACACCTCACAGGTCGAATCCCCTCACACAGGTCAAACCAAAGGAAAACTTTACACAGGTCTAACCCTCTCCTATTCAACCCGAACCATCTTTTTCTATTTTTCATGTTTATATAAAAAAAAATTGCTATCATTCCTCCAAGACTCGAGCTCATAAATCTTCTTTCTAAAAATAGAAAAGCAGTTACAATCATGCATGACATCTATAAATTGTCTCCTAGAACAAACCAAAAGTAAATTAAAGGGAAACTAAATTTGGTAATTGCTGCCTCGACATCTGGCATACTGGAGGCTGTTATTTGTATTTGCTGAGTTCCTTTAGAGCCTGGAATAGCTCGGCCACCTGTGACTGCATCTGGAATTGATCTGCCACTTGTGACTGCATCATAAAATTGATGACAAGTGTAGTAGATTGACCACTGTGTATAAGACTGATATTTTGTTCACTGCCAAATGTCTAGTGCTCCTTCTTAACCAATTGGACAAATCCCTTTGATCGTTAAACTGCCCATTTAAATGCCTCTGCCATCTGTCAATGAGATTCTTAAAGACTCCCTGGCTATGCTCTTGTAAACTCTCAACTGTAATTCGTATGCCATGATGGAAAGTGCCACTTGTGCTCTAACGCTACCTCAAAAATGATGATATAGCTGCCACGGGTTCCCTATTTGCCACTAACCTCAGCATCATCATCTGAATTGTGGTTTCCATTCTATAGGTCCAAGAGGAAATCCTTTGCAGTTGCTTTTGCATTTTCATTTCTCCTTTGTATGACCGCTTCTAGGTGTGACGGGTCGTATTCAAATTACAGATACATCTCCCTTAAGGTTTTGTGTATATGCTGTTGGCTTCATCCTACTGGGTATTATATAGCATATACACAAAACCTTAAGGGAGATGTATCTGTAATTTGAATACGACCCGTCACACCTCAGCATCATCATCTGAATTGTGGTTTCCATTCTATAGGTCCAAGAGGAAATCCTTTGCAGTTGCTTTTGCATTTTCATTTCTCCTTTGTATGACCGCTTCTAGGTGTGACGGGTCGTATTCAAATTACAGATACATCTCCCTTAAGGTTTTGTGTATATGCTGTTGGCTTCATCCTACTGGGTATTATATAGTAGTAATAAATACAAACAATTTGAAAAACAAAATCATGATTTTTGTCATTTCTTACGTGCAACTCAGTTTTTTCTCATTTTTATGGATATACCTTAAGTTTACAAGTTCATAGTTGATATCAGTGAGAATGTTTTTTGACCAACAGAGTGATCTCTTGCCCATACATAACAATTTCCTTTACTTGACAGCATGCATTTCCATAGCTTGGCCTGCATTTGAGAGTTCATTACCTTAGGCCCCCAATCACGGGCAATCCCAAAACACAATTTCCAAATCTTTTGTTGTTTCTTTTCACAGCAGACCTCTTCTACGCTTGTAATCATTCACAGTTAAGGTTAGGCTATGCCTCCTTCCATCATTAGTAGGAACTTGCACACCACATGCTTCCTCAATCTTCTKCTTTCTAGCCATAAATGCTAAAGGGGCCCCTTGAGCACCACTATACTTCTGCAATTCAGCAAGTGATATAGAAAGTTCAAAATCATGCAGAGAAAACACCTTTTCATCTTCAGATACAGAAGCCTCGATGTCCACAAGCTTTCCTTCATCCTCCATAGTTTCCAATGCTGCAACAGTTGCAGCTTCCTCTGCCTTGGTTGCATCTGCCTCTATGTTAGAACCTGTGTTGACTTCAACAACATTTCCCTTTGTAGTGTAATAATTTTGATATTGAGTCCAGCGCCGAGTAAAAGGATCATACCCTGCTCCACCTGCTTTAATAATAAGGTTCAGAGGCTTGATCTCAGAAGCATTCTTGAAATTTTCAGCCTTATTTTTCTTATTCATTTCTGCAAGCATCAAGGCTTTTGCATTCTTTCTTTTGCTCTGAATGGAAAGGACTTCTAATTCCTTCAACCTTTTTTTGATTCTATCTACCTCTGAATACTCATGCCTGCTCTCTGCAAGCTCCATCTCTCCTCTAAACCTATCTTTTTCAGCAACCACATTTGAAGGCCTTGAAGAAGCCAACTTCTTTTCCTTCAACAACAACCAGGTGACCAGGTCCAACATTTTGATCATAAATGTCCTTGATATCATCATAGATTATTCTTATGGGGATCTTGACTATTTTAGAGCCATGGGCATGAATTGTGCCTGCATCAGGGATCAATCCAGAGACAAGCTTCCTGTTGTTTCTCTCTACTTCATGGTCTTCTGAGAAAATTTGAAGGCTGCCATTTGGTGCAATGTCATTTTCTTTAGAAATAGGAACTGACATTCCTGGATCAAAGACTACACCTCACGGGACTTCATTAGTGTCTCCCACTCTAACCATCAGTAAGTAGCCAGCATCAAATGAACCATCCAACAAACCATGAACTGATTGGCCTACAAAAGTATTGTCAAGAAACGAAGGCATTGATGAATCTATTTTCTTGTGTCTTGGTTTATTTTTCCCATCCAACCATTGTGGTACATGAGCCTTCTCGCTCTGGATATAAAAAGTGTTGTTTACGAGGGCGCCATGAGATTTGTGAAACAACAATGACTTGATCTGTGCAAGGATCACAAATATCCTTGATTGTCTTCACATGGGGACTTAGCGATTCTTGAGCTTTAACCAGATGTGGCTTGATGGTATCCCTTGACACCTGATAACCCTTTACGCATGCGTGCTTCCTTGCAGTTGACACCTTGAATCTGGTTCAAACACCTGGCATAGGGTTTAGAAGCTACGTTTTATATATTTTTGGCTTCTGTGGGCAATATCCCACATTCACGTGGTAAACTGAGCCTTGGGCGTTTATATGAGCCAACCGTGATATGGTCTTTCGATGAAGTGAGCCCGAGGCTATGGTTTGGAGTTTGTCGTTGGCGTTGGTGCTGGCTTGTGTGTTTGTTGTTGGTGTATGAAATGGCGCTTCTCCTCGGTGTTGAGTATCCGGAAGTTGGCCCTAGGCTAATATAATTTTTTTGGAAAAATAATATTTAAAAAAAAAAATAATTATATTTTGAAAAACCAAAATAGAACACTCTGCATGAGGGGCAAATGTTTGCTTAAAAGACAAAAAATTGATTATAAAAACCAAATTTGGCTAATAAACCACAAGAATAAAATTTTGCCATTTCAAACCAATTCACAATTTTTTGCTAAAATAGCACCGAAACTCGCTTTGAAACTTGCGCGCAGGGACTCATGTTATGCTTGGTCAGTGTCGAGCGCTTTCTGCCGCCTTCACTATGCGTCGTGAGCAAAAGCATAACACCTGAAATAGATAGATATTATTGAGAAAACTAATTCCCCTATTATATAGGGTTCTAACAGGAGGAACAAACTACAAACCTTAAAAGTCTGATAAAAAGTGGATTATATGGCAAGGAGGACACACGAACGAGGAAATTTAACCTAGTTACATAGTAAATGAATAATTTCTTGAAATTACTCTTACTCGAACACCTATGTACGTTGTTCTATATCGATTTCATTACTGCAATCAGATTAGAAGATCACAAAAAAAAATACACTGCAGAATTATTCAACTCAATAAATCTAGCGGAAGAAAATCTAGAAACCGAATCATGCACACATAAACACCAATATTTTTTGGTATATATCCCTGGAAAAACCCCATATTGAAAACTAGTCTTTAGAATGATTTTATTATGCTAAAATCAAGGCTCCCATAATAGGTATAATGTCCCACTAAGATAAATACAAGTACATACAAACTTTGCAAATTATGTCCTATTATATGACCCAAATCTGCACATTTTTCGAGGTGTACGCACCTTTCCTTAAACAAACCTACCTACATACATGATTATATCCAATGAAACCCACATACATGTACGAAAATATTATACATAAACTTATGTATGGTGCTACACTTTCTTGTGGCTTCCTCCAGCTAAAACCGGCCTGTGTTGCCTCTGTTGTCTCTTCTCCTTGACCTAATCTCTGGATGAAAGTACTTCTCCACCTATCCAAGATCTCTTTGAATGAAATTTATTCTCGATCCAATCTCTCAAATAACATTTTTCCTTGAGCGTCAAGTCATTTCAAGTCCTTGGTCCTCTTGGTTTATAGTCCTCCATGATAAAAAAAAATGAGAAAAGGTCCTTTTATACTCCTAAGTGTGACCTTGGTGAATCCACACTGGAAAAGGTCCTTATTTTCTATCTATGTGAAAAGTATATTTACATTTACCCTCACCTTGGTTTTATAATCATTATTTATAATTTAAAATTAAACTCCAAAGTGGTTGGCTGTTGAGATTACTTCTCACAACAATGCTATCGACTTAACGAGAACTGTGACCTCAAAACGAGAACTCTGGCCCAAAAAACCCATATTTTTTAATAAAAAACATGAAAATCAACCCCCAAATAAAAACATATTGCAACTGGTAGCACCATTTTTCAAACAGGGACAAACTTACAATGTTTTTCAAGCATAACCTTCAAAACTCACACAATAGCTCAGAAAAACCTTAAAATCAACAACTAAGTAAAAAATGATGTTACACAAAGTAGTTTTTTTTCGAAACCGTTAAAATTATAGATAATTTGAAATTTTATTTTTAGCAATTGGTACCATTACAACTAAAACCTCAAGATCAACCATCAAATTGAAAAGTACTACTACCGATAGAACCCATTCTAAAATGGGAGTATTAAAATGACGCATTTTTATAAAGTGATAAAAGAAATCATCGTTACTCTAAACAAAATAAGAAAATCAACCCTTAAATGCTTACTTTTTAAATCTTAGTTTATCACTCCAAGCAAAAGATAATACATAATTCCAAGAAAATATCACACTATACTTTAAAAATTCAACAACACTTTTTAATATTTTTTTCTTAAAAGTATTGTTATATTGTCCATATTCAAAACATATGAGATAAGAAATTTTATTATATTCTCCATAATCAAAAGATGTAATTCATAAATCATAAAAATGATTCATAGCTTCATGTAAGATTATATGTATGTTCAATGCTTATTTCTAGTTGCCATACAAACATCATATGGATCAAAAATACATAAAATGTTTCATACACTTAATCAGATTGACTCATGGATTTTGAAATACCATCAGAGTCTACATTGTCTTCATATGAATGATTGGATGAAGATGTAGATGATCCATACTCTTCTCTATTGTTGATGAATGCACCATATGAGTCTACATGCATGCCCAACATTTCAGATGTGAAAATCCTTTTCGATCTATGACTAGGTTCAGAATACTCACATATTGCATTTATTTCTTGTGGTAGCAACTTTTTGATAATCTTTGTTTTCTTGGGGAGAAGAGTTCCTCTCTTTGTCAAATTGAATTCGTAAACAAGTATGTCAACATCCTCTAATTTTAAGAGTTCAGTGCGACGACAAGTTATATTTTGACCCTTTATTTTTCTCTTTCTATTGACATGTTTCTCAACCACCATCTCTAGCTTATACACACCAAGAATGGGTGTGTTCTTGATGCATACCAATGCACTTCAATTTCAATAGCATCTTCATTTTCTTTCGGAAGATTTATAACCTTTGTAATATAGAATGCATAACCATGTGGATATTCAGTCACCAATACTACAATCATGCGACCCTTCTTAATACCTTGTACTAAACCCATGTAAAGTACTTCCATGGCTTCACGTTGTGCACGTGACCTTCGTGAACCAATAGACATTTCTCTTTCCTCTACTTGTGTATACTCAATAACACCTTGACATTCTTGTTGTTCAACAATGTTTCTTTCTTTAGATTCATTTGGCATATTTTGTGGCCAATGAAATGGAGTCTTCAGAAATGTATCTTCATTTGTTGAGATTGAAATTATGTCACTTTGAAAATTGAAAAAAGACTCCCACCAAACAGAATCAACAACATCAAAGTTTTGATATGTATCTTTAATGGACTTTTTTATTTCTTCTAGGAATTAAGAATAATCTACATCTTTCTTATGCCTTCATGCATTATGGATTTCAACAACTGATTGTAAAAACAAAAACTTTGATGCAAATATTGTATAATTTGGAATGACCTTAAAAAATACTAAACCTGATGAAGGCCCCCATTTCGCAATAGTTAAATACTTATTTCCCCATATAAGTGTTTTCCCATCAACTTTTTTGAAAAAAAATTGATGTTGGAATTTAATGTCATTATGTTTCTCA
The DNA here is from genome assembly GCA_032191745.1 of Picea mariana. Classification (NCBI taxonomy): domain Eukaryota; kingdom Viridiplantae; phylum Streptophyta; class Pinopsida; order Pinales; family Pinaceae; genus Picea; species Picea mariana. The sequence continues at coordinate 56,025 of JASDQU010243118.1, forward strand.
ATACATTTTTCTTCATGATGCAATCCCTAAATAAATCTTTGCATGTCAACAATTTCTTCTAATATATGAAAAATAGGCTCTGGAATGTACGCTTTGTAAATATATTCAATCAATGATGGTAGGATTCCAACATTTTTCCTTTTCAATGTTACTGAAAACCAACTAAACAATTGATCAATATGATCATGAGTGTGTCCAACAATAAAGAAAACAACTTGCACCTTTTTAAATATTCCCATATCAAAATTCATGCTTTGGTATAACCTCTGCTACTTTTCCTTTGGTTCCAGTGGCTAGTTGTACCAACCATGGCTTAACATGTCTATTTGGTTGTAGTTTACACTTATAAACAGTTTGAGAGGCCACATAAATAAAATTAGAACTAGGTTCAATCAGAATAGAAACTAAATAGTTGGCATTCATACCTCCCATCTGCACCACTGAGGCTTCATGGTTGGCTTGTTTATTATCCAAGGCTGCATAAATCTGTGGCATGCTCCTAGACACATCATTGACTATGGTAGCTTCTTGGATATTGTAGACTCTCCTACTATTATGTTGTCTGTGTGGACAATCCCTCAGTAGATGTTCTTCTCCACAGCCCCAACATTTTAAGGGTTCTTTCTTTGAGTTATCAGTCTTTCCTGAGGTTGCTCCAAAAGGTTTATTTCGACTCTGGGAGGGGAAATTATGATGATACACAATTTTTGTAGGAAGGATCATCCTAGATTCATTCCCATATTTCTTAAATATTGAGTATTTAAACCCCTTCTTCTTGAATCCCAAACTACTCTTCTTCTTGAAGTGTTTCTTAAGCTATTTCCATGAAAATTCCTTCTCATGGATTCCTTTCACATTTCTAAGGTATTCCCACCAAATGGAAGCCTTTCCATTCAGGTTGAAGATGACTATTTGAGCCTTCGAGTTTTCATAGTAGTCATGTACTCTAAAGTACTTCTTTAAACCAAGCGACCAAGATTTTGCCTCTTCCCCTTTCTTAATCTCTCCATCGAAAGATGGTGGTCTGGATTTCTTGAACTCTTCAGGATCACGAACTTTAGAATGCTTTCACTTCTTTCCTTTCTTTTGAGAATGTGAGCTAGTCCTTCTACTAGAAGATCCCTCGAAGTTTCCAATTTCCTCTCCAGAGGATTCTCTCGATGAGTGTCCCTCAAGGTACTCCTCCTAGTGTGGCCACTTATGGCACCACGTTTTCATATCTCAGGTGGAATTTGACTTCTCTTTGTATGTCGTCGGTCCACATGACTGGTTGCGGGTCCATGCTGTAGCTGCCTCTATATGTCGGATAAGCTCTGCAACAAGGTTTCATTAATTTATGTTTTTTTTCTTCCTCCTTTATCAATCTCTCGTTGTCGGCCTTGAAACTCTTTAATTCGACCATGAGGCTCCTTACAGTTTCAACCAAATCTGGAGGGGTTTCCACCGCCATCCTTTCGTCAGATTCTTCGTCTCTATTGTGGGATCCATCCCCCACTTCATGGCATGCCACCATCCTTTATACTCAGAGCTTTCTCACGGTTTACAGACTGCTTGAGTGCTGACAAAACACTTACTGTTAGCAAACAATCTATTAGTTTATGAACAACACACAATTCATATTTATTAAATACACACACAGTAGAAAGTTTCATTCTTTTCTTCAGTAAAAGTTTAACCAGACTCTTTAGGAAAGAGCTAAGATAGGGTTTCACCCTTAAAAGTCCTTTGAATATGTTTTATTTTTTTTTTTAAGCGACTCGTCAATGAGCACAAGCAGGCCAAGTGTTGTAACCATGCTCTGATACCAATTTGTAACACACCTGACTCCTTAAAGGATTTCCTATGGATGCAGAATCAAAATTTCACTCTCCTTAACATCTCAAATTGTTTGTTTGAGGTCTTCATCCTCTTCTACTTACCCATATCATTCTAATGACTTCTACCAGGCTCAAATCCTAGCTTTGGGTTGCAAGTTATGGCTTCCCAAAGTTCTCCAGGTGCTCTTGCCTCACATTGTAGCCAATTATTTAGGAGGCACAATCCTCTGAAACCACATAAAAATGATCAATGGTCCTTGTTCCTCACTGAGATCTACGGCTCAGTATCTTCCTTCAGAAATTTGGGCTTCGGCCGAATCCGAATGCACACTCCACAAACTCTCTGAAGTGGATTTCAAACAAAGTGAAACTTCGTTCTCCACATGTCCCCTTGCAAATCAATGGTCCAAGCTCTCCTCAAGTCATCCAAAGTGCCAAGTTTTTGGGCTGCACGATCTTACGTCGTGCATCCTTAGAGCGTCGATGACTCTGATTTACTTTGGGACTCTGTGCTTTGGGAGTTCCAAAGTATCCAATGCCACAAACCTCCAGAGTGACAACTCTCCAGAGTGTCAAATCTCCTGACACACGTCTTGCTTCGATTGAAAAGNCAAGTTTTTGGGCTGCACGATCTTACGTCGTGCATCCTTAGAGCGTCGATGACTCTGATTTACTTTGGGACTCTGTGCTTTGGGAGTTCCAAAGTATCCAATGCCACAAACCTCCAGAGTGACAACTCTCCAGAGTGTCAAATCTCCTGACACACGTCTTGCTTCGATTGAAAATCATGATGAACTCCAACACTTCGGTCTTCAGGAGTTCTTGACCTAGGAGACACCACGTTTCCCCTAAGTGGCTATCCTTTGAGGCGAAGGACCTGCTGATACCTGTCCTCTGTCGACAAACAATTTAGATGAACTCTGGCACTCTAGCCTTCGAGAATTCTAGCTCCCAAAACTCCACTTTCTTTCACTCTTCCAGAGTACTTCTGCTCCAAAGTGTGGGATTTGGCAACACTTATTCTTACAAACAGATGGCCCAAATCTACTCTGGCTCCTAACTCTTCAATATTTTTCAACCTTTTACACATGCTTCCTTCTGGTGTGTTAAACCTCTGGAGTACAGGCTCTGGTGCCATGTGTCTTCTAACGCCAATGATTAGGATGGACTTTGACACTTCGGGCCTTTTGGACTCTCTACAATAATACACCCCAAATCCTCTGGAGTCTTGAAGTCCTGGACTCTCGAAGCTCTAGTCACTTTGCCAACCACTTTGACTAGGCATGCTCGTACTAGGGGATGACACGTGTAAGGGGCCACGGGTGACATGTGTCACACTCTAATGGGTCTATAAGGTATTTGATATGAATGAATCCAGGTGACATGTGGAATATCTATCATGTTTCCACATCACACTGGTGATGTCGTCTTACCACGTCACCCAGAATGACAACCTTCTAACATCCCTCAAATCTCACAGCCAAGATCCTAGCACGTAGATACATATATCCACAACTCACATTACTTTGCAACTTTAGCCTTCGGGAGTTTTGCAATGAAAAATCTTCTTTTCCCATGGATTTGGTTAGCGTCGGGCTGACCATAGCCTAGATGTGACGGTTACGAAAAGTCCCGAAGTGTCCTCAAATTGACTACTCACGTCACTTTGAGCTTCAGAACTTATTGACACACCACCCCTTAAATTAACTAGAGCACCGAGTCTCTGGACTCAAGGATCTAGAGCCACGTGTCCCCTATATATTGATGGATGAGAGGGATCTCGAAGGATCCGAGGATCGATGGTGCTCATTACTTCGTGAATTAGGCCTTCAGGATTTTTGACGTTACAATAGCCCTATTCTCCTGAAGCAGTCAACGACGAGCTAACTTCATCGTAGATCCGACGACTAGAAGAGAACCTGAAGGATCCCCAGATCAACGGACCTAATCACTTAGCAGCTCTGGCCTTTGGAGGTTTTGGCTTCACTGCCACTCCATTTTCCTGAAGTGGGACTTCATCGAAGTACCATGTGCGGGTCCTTCCTCCTAAATGATTGGATGGTAGGAAGGGACCCGAATGATATCCCCAAAATCTACGGTTCTCCTTTACTTCATAGCTTCGATGTTCAAGGAGTTTGATACTATAGCATCTCCATCCTCCTAGAGTAGAACTTCTCTGAAGTTATCAGTGTAGATCCAACAGCTGAGGGGACCCTGAAACATTCTTGATCGATGGTGCATGTTACTTCACCATGGGTAGTTGGATCCTAGTTTAGATGGTAAGATAGGTTCATCTAACCACTAGGGAAACCATTCATTGCCAATAACCAAACCTCTCGGTTACCTTCGACCAATTTAAGGCTAGTAAGGTCGGAAATACTCTGAAGTCCCAAACTTTTGGAGCTCTGAAACCAAGAGGAATTAGCTCCCTTAGGCTTAGACTAAGGTTACTAGATGTTGGTCATATGGTTCCTCCCGAACATATCTCATCCATTTGTCTTCCAAATGAAATAATCTCCCCTTTCAATGATTGAACCTCGCTATCCTTCCCGAGATTTATCATGAAATGGTTAAGGATTTGGGCATGAAATATGGATCACACAAAAAGGAGTCTGAAAGAGATATCCTCTTTAGAAGGACAGGATTAGATTGACACGATATCTCCTATCTTGGTCGTCCTACATAATTATGTCCCAATATGCCTAAAGGGATAAGTTGGGGCATACAAACTATCAATCAAAATCATAAGTTCACAAGGAGATAAATGCATACACATATCATGACCATTCCACACAGAATCCATTCATAGATACATATAGATAAAGCCATGCATTCATCCATTATTTTAGTTCAATACACAAAGTATGAAAACACTTATTAGAAGCAAAAGACGTGATGCGACTGCTGAAAGGGGTGCCTGTTTCCACCCAACCATAAGCTCAGTCACTCCTAACGTATTTACCACTGTCCAACCCCGAGCTAGACCATGATGCTTTGGGATTGAATCTTTTCTTCCGGCTCAACTAAAGTTAGGGACGAAGGTTACTATCCTTCTCCTGACACAGTAATAGTTAGGGTCGAAGGTTACTCTCCTTCTCCCAGCTCTGTCATAGATAGGGATGAAGGTTACTCTCCTTCTCTCGACTTAGTCTCTCTTTCTTACAATCAGAAATCACTCTATTTTCACAGTTCTTTCTTGAACTCGAGAGCTTAGGCTCTCATCTCTGCACACTTCGCAGGTCTTCCTCTTCCCACCATGCATTATTTTCTTTCCTTCCTCAGCAATATTGCGTGTGGCCCGAATTCCTAGTTTGTGGTCAGGTATGGAAGCCTTACATATGGGTGCTCTTCCCATCCCCTCATTAACTCTTGAGGAGGTCTTCCCACCTACTGGTATGAATGTAATTCATCCTAGGTCAGAGGTATGTTCTGATCCTGAGAAATTAAATACAATAAAGTAATCGTTTGGTGGGGTTTATCTAAACCATTCTAGGTTCCCCTCACCATCTCTTTCATAGAATTTGTGGTCTCTCTTAGTACACTCCCCTTCCATAAGTCATGCAACACTTATCCATTTTCTAGTAAATAACAAAATTTACATTCATTGACCTTTTTTACAAAGGTCCATCAAATCAAACATTCACACATATTTAGTTTTCCATAGTCTCTTGGCCTATATAGTTATATTTGCAAACTGGGGGAAACAGGGGTGTTACAGTGACACACTTGGATGTATAAGTTCTAGGTCCAACAACTTCTTCAGTTGCATGTTAGGCTCCTATAACTCAGGGGTCGAAATTCGATAAGGCGTTCTCTCTATTGGTTCTATTCCAAGTTTTGAGTCGATTTTAAACTCCAACTCTCTTGCGAGTGACAATTTGGGTATGTTTCTTGAGACACATCATCAGTACTCATGCCACAGGAAGGACCTTCAAATACTTATGTCACACCCTTGTCGTTCAATGCCCAGATTGCATATATCTTGCCTCCCTCCGCATGCTCTTCTGTAGTTGTAGGGAAGAAATGAACCTCCGGGATACTTCTTGTTTTCTTCCTACAATCACGCTTCTCCTTCCCTCATCGTCAGTCCAACTCAACCGCTTCTTCTTACTGTTGAGTATCGCATCGTGAGATTCCAACCAGTCCCTACTGAACACGTCGTCATAAGGTATTAACATGTTGACATAGGTTGGACTTCATTATACTTTTTCCCCAGGTTGAGAGACAGTTCATACCCCTTCCTCTAACCCTCTGATTAGTACCTGAAGCCATTTCAATGAATCTAAACTCGTCAAGTCAAAAGCCTTTACTTAAATTTCTTCAGCACGATACTAGAAATAGATCGCTCTCTAGCATTGGGATCTAAAAAATACTAAAAATCTTGTTAGTGATAGTACCCGACACTTTGAGCATAGTGGACTAGTGCTCGGCTTGGTGATTATTCATTGCTGCAAGAATTCGATCGGGCTTTCCCTAATCTCCAACTGTAGTGGGTCATGTTGATCCAGTCACTCTAGTTATCTCAACTAGATAATCCTACTGGTAATGTGGCTCTTCACATGTCCAACACCCGTCTCTGGTCCAGTACTTTTGGCCCGCAGGTAGAAGTGGTTGTCCTAGCAACCTAAGATCTTGGTCAATTTTGCTAACACACCTAACTACGACTATTGGCGGTGGTCCCCTGTAGGGGTCTTCTGTTGAGGAACCCATAGTCATGGTGTCGTGAACAAGGTTTCTATAGACGTATCTTGATACCAAGATGTCTTGTTTGGTTGACATCTGATGTTGTTGTGCACATATGTTGTCAGTCCAGACGGTCTTGCAGGATCCCTGCCCTGACTCCCGTTGTCAATTATTCTTTATCTAAGAGGCCTACTGGACTACATCATGCAACGTCTGAGGCATTTAGATCCTTGCCTTCACACAATAGTTGGATTTAAGGCCGACATGAACTTTCTTACCTCTAGCTTCTCTGTGTTCATATGTGGGGCATACCGGAGTAGCTCCATAGCTCCATAAATCCGACACTATATGACCATCCTGTCATANTCTGATGTTGTTGTGCACATATGTTGTCAGTCCAGACGGTCTTGCAGGATCCCTGCCCTGACTCCCGTTGTCAATTATTCTTTATCTAAGAGGCCTACTGGACTACATCATGCAACGTCTGAGGCATTTAGATCCTTGCCTTCACACAATAGTTGGAGTTAAGGCCGACATGAACTTTCTTACCTCTAGCTTCTCTGTGTTCATATGTGGGGCATACCGGAGTAGCTCCATAGCTCCATAAATCCGACACTATATGACCATCCTGTCATAAGGCGTTGGAATCATTGAGATGGAGCTTAATGAGTTCCTCTGACATTTACTTCTCCCAGAACCGTTACACAAACTGTTATCATAACATGGCTTTGACGACCATGTTTTAGATGAGGTAGGAGCATCTTCCACCATAGAAGAGAGCTCCCCTTAGCTGGAGACTACAATACAGACCTTTGTGTTGGAGGTCATAACCACGAAGCACATCACCTAGCTCTCTAGCTATGCCTCGGTCGCTGAGTCATTCGTGGCACTCGTGAACACGGGAAATTAATATTCTAGAGTTCCCTGTGAATGCTACCACCACTGGCTAGGGTGCGTTGTGAACCCTCATTGGTACAAGTGCCTTGGCCTTATCTCAGTACAAACGGTTAGTCAAGGCCTCTAACATTTCCCTGGAAGGACCTTGTCAGACCCAACGCATCCCACGTGACAATCCACTCGTGCTCAAGACTTGTTATTCTCCTTGGGGTTTTGACCCCTCTGGCACGGGTACTACTAGAGGAATTGTGCCTCCTCCCCTGGTACCATGATGTGAATTTATGCGATGTCCTCTAACCGTTATTACCACATGGACAGGTTAATATTTCAATGAAAAGTGTATTAATCAAGGGCTTAATTCAATGGAAGGTGTGGCGATCCACAATCGCAGGTTTGAACCGTATCTGATACCATATCTAAGGGCCCCGTCGATATGACAACCAAACGACATACAACAGGAAAACAAAAAATTCCTTTAAAGTTGTGCTAGGAAAATTTAAAAATCATAAGAGCTAGTCAACATCCTGGACACATCAATCACAAAATTTAGTGAAACAATAATAATGCATTAATAATCCAAAATGACACATGGCCGACATATCATCACCATGAATCAAGATACGCACATCAATGTATTAAAATATTAATTACATCAACCCAACATCATTGCATTCTACCATTAATAAGGACACAATACAATACAATCTTAAACCTTCAACGCAACTCATAAGGACCATCACTTCTAATTCACAATTAAACACGACGCATGGGTAACGATCATCGTTATCAATCATACATCAACATGAAATATCTGTTGCACGTGAGAGTAATAATTCTGGAACATTCTCATGTCAACTTAAGCAATGGCACAAGATTTAACGTCAATTAAATTCATTGAGTGAGTAAATCAGTCACCTAAATTCAACACAATTATCATTAAATATGAGGTGCAAGGAAGAATGGCGAAGCAATCACACGCCACTAAATTAAGGCACGCACGTCAATATTGTTACTTAACCAGTCATGCATCATTAAAAATCATGGTGCAAGTGAGCTAACAACTTAATCATTCAACATTCATATAAGGACACAAGGAAAGACACAATGCAATCAACTATGTCTTATTTTCAAGGTCCAATCCATTTAATAAATCATTCATAAGTCAAATTTCTTTAACCACAGAAGAATAAACAATTGTAAACAACATTCATCCACAAGATCCATAGCGCAAGAGTGCTCATTCTTTTTTTCATTGCGCAAAGAGTATCTAATCACACAACTAGTCGTGCCTTATTAATCCTAAACCAAAGCGCAAGTATTTTAATCGAAGACTGGTCATCAATCCCCTAGGAAGGTCCCAACTTCCTGAAGTGAAGCATGAGGAGGTTAAACTTGCTTACCACCAGATTTAAATCTCCATGCGAAAACCTGAGGGTTTAACCATTAAATTAAACTTTTTAAGGTGCGAGACATCTTTTAGTAATTAGAAGGTCAATAATTTTAGCTGGATGTATCCATTCAATGACCTAAGGATAATCCACAAATTAAGTGATTAAGGTAGGGCTCGTACAACTTGCCTATCCTCACACTAGGATTCAGGGAGGTCACCTCAAGACAAGGAGAAGTAGTTTTAATCTAAGGTACAAGCATAGATAAGGGCTACAAGGAAGTCATATATCCCATACTATAGTAGTGAGGCTTGCATTGAAGACTCTTGTATTGGGTTATCAAGGGGGAATGTTAGCCATTCATAAATGAATGCACCTTACCAAGGTACTTGCTATCAGTTTCCATCCTTACTAATGGTTGAAGACCAACAACTAAAGCCTCCCCTTCCCACATCCTTTAGGTAGCCCCCTTTTTCTTCTAGAAGGAAAAAGGTTAAAAATTAGAAATCCTTAAGCCAAGATTTTAGGAGCAAAGTCGCAACGCTTAGTCGGTCCTAGGTTACATAGAGGTTCCGAGCCAAGGAGTATCATAAATCGCATAGAAAAAGGGGCGCGGGATACTACTCATTAAGGGGATCTATAATTCATAAAATGAAATAAAAAAAATGAAGGAACCAACGAATAACAAACCTAACTCTGTGAATCCGGCTAAGCATCTTGGTTAATGGAGAGAAATCCTACGCTTGTAATCCGAAGGTGAAGGGACGACATTCCAGGTAAGCCCGCATGCGGTCAGCAAGGTTCATGCTGTTAAGTAAGAATTGAAAATCCAGAGGGGAGACAGTCTATTACAGGATAGAAGGAGAAAGTGTGGGCGGTTCTGGCGACATTCTAGTGTCGGGGTTGAAGGACGTTTGGTTTTTCCCTAGGGCAAGGGCCCTCACGAAATCGAGGAGAAAAATTCGCTTTTAAAAACTGAGCAGACAAATGGCAGAATATTTGTCCAGCGAGGTGAGAGGAGGATAGAATACCAACGGGTTAGAAGAATATGAGCGCAGAACCAAAGAATCAGGATCACTAAAGAGTCGGTTGCAGAGGCCTTCCAGCTCGTTTTCATCTGAAATCTCAAGCAAAGGTCTCAGTCATTCAGCGCCACGGGAGGAAGGTTCGTCGAATCTGGAGGGGGCGTTCTTCCTCACAGGGTTCGAGCAAGATGTTGCGTCCATAACGCCCAAGTCTGAGGGCGACATTGTTTAGAAGGAAGGGGTCTCGTTTCTCACCCAACGACAAATTTCATGCAGCAACGCCCCAAGGGCCGAACCTGCATCTGGGAGGATAGACGGGCGCATGGGAATTTAGTGCCCAACAGAACAAATTTATGGGATTACGTAATTGTAATTCAAATTCAAATAAATTAAAATAACAGAAGGCATCAACACACAGGGATGGCATTACTTGTATAATATGTCAGTTCGCATTACTTGCAGGAATTGAATCGGGATGAAGAGTATATCTTGATGTTGGGAAACTCCAGCTTCTCTCAATGTCGGTTTTATCGCGAGGATGAATACGAGCTTAAATGTCTTTTGATACAATACTTGTATATAGAGCTAATTTATACACGGTTGATCCGAAAACCTTGTAGAAGAAATGAAAACACAGTTTCATCTAGAAGTAAACCGATGGTGATTTTTTTTTGGCTTCCGCTGCAAACCCCAAGGAATGTACTATGAAAATTAGATACTAACCAACTTACATTAAAAGGATTGGAAGGATTTGTTCAAAGGTACTTCGAAAAAGAGCTTACAACGATTTTTTGGGACCGACTCCATCGTTGACGTTGCGTGTAATATTTCGTTATATAAATAAGTGGTATTACAGTAAGAATACACGTAGGTTTTCGCCGCATCGTAGGGGCAAAGTAAAAGCCAAAAAAGGGGAAACGCAGGGCTGTGTGAATTCTGTGCAACCAAGCATAACGCCTGGATGGAATTGAAGCACGACTCGAAAATAAATGCAAGAAGAACCCTCTAGAGGCGCAGGGAAACAACAAAACTGGTTATAGACATATTTAACCACTCTCTATAATAAAACCAATAGGCATAGACAAAAGGCGCATGGTAAAATCAATGGGATTTTTAAGAGATTTCAAAAGTGGAAAAAATCTAACTAGGCAAGGGTAGGAAACAAAATAAAGGAGCCAAGAACCCATAAAATTACACCGAGAGATCGAGAAAACTGTTACCACTTTCCATCTAAATTTAAATCCACATACAAAATTAAACTATTTAGAATTGCGAAATTTAGACATGTGTAGCTTAAGCGAAGGAGAAAGTTCTGATCCTACTGTCTCGCGCTCGCGCTCTGTTCATTTCCTACTTTCCAAACACTGAAACCTCACCGGTACCTCCCAGCGAACGCTAGGGATACTCTTCTCCCCATGTGAGCCCCCCGAGCCGCAAAGTGGCCACGCACACAATTCAGAGAAAGCCAGTTCCCAGGTTGCCTCGCAAAGCCGAGCTACCACTCTCTATCTGAGTTGGGTATCCCAACTCCCAAAAGAAAAATCAGTCAAGAGAAATTCCGACAGTGTAACCTTACGCATACGAGTCGTGATACAATCCCCTCCACCATTTCTTTTATAAAGTTTTCTTAGCGACTTCTTTCCAAACGCATATTAAATTCATTTTTATTAATTTATTATTAGGAAAATTATCCCCCGTACACTTGTCCCCCGATCCCTTAGTTGCACCAAAAATTTCATTTAATTAATTAATTTAAAATGTTAATTTTCCTTATCTACCTAAAAGAGTTCCTAAAAATGCTCCTCAATGTCCCTTTATTCCCTTATATTCCCTTAATAACTAACGCATTTCTTAAAGATTAGTTGAGTTCGAAATTAAAAAGTTCTCTAGACTAGATTCTGTTCTATGTTCCACATTCCTTTTGTATTTAAGTTTCCCCTTTTTGGTCTAAGTTCTAAATTAGTAGGTTTTGTACTTAGCCAACAATTAATCTTTTAAATAATTTAATCATCCATTATTTTATTTTTTTTTTAATTTAATTTTCACCCCCATTTTCTTCATCCCCCCTTTGTTACTTGCTTAATTAATTGTTAGTTCTCAAGACCTACTTAGACCTAGGCTTTAAAATCGTTAGGCTCAACAAAAATTGTTTTTAAGGGAAAATTTTATAATTGTTAATCTTTACTCATGCAACATTCTTTTTAAGGCTCACCAAGTCCTAAGGAGACATAGTTTTCTAGGTACTTAGGTTCATTAACTCTTGAGTGTTAAAAATTGCAATGTGACCTTCAAGACGCACTGCGTGCTCCAAGGGTGCCACTCACCTGCATTCATGTTTCATTTACACGACGTGCGCTTCAAGACACACTACGTGCTCCAAGGGTGCCACTCACCTTTTGACTGATTTTGGTAGACGTCAAACCCTTGGAGTCAATACTCCATCAGGTGACCTTGTGGGAGACTAAGGGTCTCTAAGGAATAAGGACCCTGTCTTATTGTGTGCCCTTTAGAATCATCGTAAGCGACTGTCATAGTCTTCCCTCACGACATCGTGAATCTCTTGAACTAGGTAATCGTTAACCTATAGTTCGAGCCATGACAAGAGCATTAGTAGGCTATGGCGTGGCTATTGTCACACCTCTCTCTCAATATATCTGGTTGTTGTGTGTAACCCCTTTACTCCAAATGTGAGTCTGGTTAGAAATCTATCGTGAGCCTACATCCATCAACGAAACATTTTAACAATCCAAAATCAACATCATAATATACTAGTCATATGTCACATATGAGATATCAAAAAACTTCAAACCATAACAATCCACTCCCTGACTCGATCTAGAGTTCAATGAGGTCCATCGATACCATCAACATCGTCAATCGGTCCAGAGTCCTACACACTCGTGAAAAAAACAGTCAATAGCGCCTCTCGATACAAATATAATAAAATACATATCATCACATCACAACATCATCAAAATCCATAAGCGAAACACTCAATCATATAATGAACCGGATCACTCGCACACAAGTGTCCTCAAAGAATAAGTCCAATCAAGTGTATGCAAGAGCGAGATGTTACATCTTTGTCCACTTGATTATTTTTTGGGCTCCTTTTTGTTTCTATGCTTCGTAACAACATCTTATTAATCTCCTATTGATCTTTCTGTGCTTTTTGAATGTTTCATTATTAGCTTTGAATATTTGTAATTCCACGATAAGATTCCTCATTGTTTCCTCATTGTTTGAAATAAGTACTTTCGTGCATGCATAAAATTATATCCTTAGTCCTATTCTATTGAAAAAAAGGAGAACGACTCTGAATTTTCAATTCCTGGTGCCATAATTCAAATACGAAAGGGTAAGAATAGGGAAGAGTTTTCTATAAGTAAAGAGAGAATAATAAAATAATATTGTTCTTGCCAACAAGGGTCGAGTCCTTGAGTTTTTTTTGATAAAGTGGATGGATACATTTTGTAAGTTCTGAGCATTAAAGATGTAGCTAGATCTCATTTAAAACATTTGTCTCCACCAAACTATATCCTAGATTAAGGAAAACACTCACCCAATAACTTATCGTTACTGTGAGTCTTCTTGTATTTATAGGGTTAGTAATACCAATTTATCGTTACTGTGAGTCTTATGGTATTTCTAGGGTTATTAATACCAACTCGTTGATGTTATTTTATATATATATATATATATATATATATATATATATACTTAGTGTCTCACACACACACACATATATGTTTTCCACATTTCTTTTGATAGTTTTGTTTGTCATTCCTTTCCTTATTTAGTATCATAGTCTTTGTAATACTTTGTTTTAAAATTGGTACAATATATGCTTCACGGGAAAAATTAGTTTTCTTATTAATTAATGTAGAAGTTAACTGAATGGTAATTGTTCCTTATTTAAAGAGTTAGCAAACGGTTTTTACTAGACTTTTTTTATATTTGTAGTGAAGTTAAATGGACCTATGTTTTATTATATGCTTGAAAAAACTTAAGTGGATACAAGTTTTAATGATGGATCCGATTGTGTATTGAGGGAACCCGCACAAGTCAACCTTTCAAATGCGTCTGCAATGCTCCACGTCATTCACCTTACCCAGGACGACGTAGGTACCAATCGTTGTAAACTTTTAAAAGAAAAATACGAATTCCCTTTTTAAATCCTCCATACAAAGTAATGGCTTTTTCAAACGTTTTCTGGTTGTGTTTGTCTGCCCAAAGGAACAATACAAGAAACCTGATTGCTACAATACTTGAGATAAGTCCTGTAATATTTTTGCTAAGTTCTCAATATTAATTTTTTTTAACATCTTCAAATGAATTCTTTATCCATAATAAAATTCTTATCTATGTAATGAAGGTTGGAATGATCTAGCTATTGTGAAGGATTAGAGTTTAACCCCAGAAAGGTACTGGAGTTTAAATCTCTCGAGTTTAAAGTACTGGAGTAAAGTTATAATTTAACTCTTTGTGGCTTGGAAAGAAGTCTCCTTAATAGTTAGGGATTTCGATTTATTCTTTCTCAGTCATACCGACATGGTTTGTCTCTATATCTCAACAACTTTATATTTATATAAGCATAAATTAAGAAAGAAAACTATTGACAATACTTACAATATTTTCATAAAAGCATAATTTTATTAGTGAAAAGCATAATATTACTAGTGTAGAGAAAGCATTATATTATTAGTATAGAGGTATTATAGCCACCGATAATTCGTTGACTTGACTTTACATTATTTTGTTGTTTGAGTACAATATTTTGCATACTTTCTAATGTTCAATCTACAAAACTAAAAGCATTATTTTTATATAATAAAAAAACCCATATATGTCATGATGTGATTGGATGATAGATTTGACGTCTTATTGTCACCTTATCTATTCCCAATGAATTATATGTTGCCATATCCAAAGTTTTATCATGTACGGTACTTTCTTTTATTTGTACTATTCATATTGAAATGTTTAGATATCGAAACTTTATAGTGATCGATAATTCATTGACTTTATATTACTTATTTGTTTGGTTACAATTTTTTGCATAATTTCTATTGTTAGAAGTACAAAACTAACAACATTATTTGTGTATTTATTTATTATAAAAAAACCCATATTATTATTATTATTATTATTATTTTTTATGAAATGTTTACATACCAAAGGTTTAGATCATTGACTCATTTTTTGAGGTGCTTGAATAAGCCTTAGAGCTTAAATGTTTACATGGCGCGAGGTCCTAAAACAGGCTCGACACTGACAACCTTAAATTTTTATCTCAATAGGCTTCTCCCAGTACATTTTTCCTCGAAATTTTCCATACAATGTTGCAGTGAATTTGGACAATATTGTTGTTTACTGTGAGTTGAATAGGCATTGTATGTTTCATACTTCTTCTAGGCTTATAATGCAATTTCATCATCGTTGAAGCTACATACATTGTTAATGGTTCGATGGGTTCTTCTTCTTCGTTGTTTCATCAGTTGTTTCTTTTTGTTGCTTGGTTGACAATTCGACGTGCGCTTCTGGCTTTCATTGTTTCAGAGTAAGTTTCCATGCCATAATTTCATTTTATATTCCTTCTTTATTATTCAGTGTTTGTAGTTTGTAAGTAAGAATGTTTTCTTATTTCTACTTGCATGCTTGTGATCTGTTTTTTGGTTCCTTCTATGCTTCGACTGCAGTTTGGTAATCGTTGGAGATACATATGTTGTTTATTGGTTTGATGGTTGTTGCTTTTTCATTTCTTCGTTGCTTCGTTGGTTGCTGGTTGTTGTTGTTTGGCTAAAATTTACGAGTTTTGGGCCCCGGTGCCATAATTGGGCCTGTTCATACTTTCTTGCTAGGGTTGTGTGCCGACAGTTGGAGCTATTTGTTTTTTTTTTTTGTTTTTTTTTTATTTGGGCACCTTACTGTGTTCATGCTCTACACCCATGAGTGGACCTGCGGTTGTGTTATTTTTCATGTATGCTGAAGTCGAGATCTCGCGCATGTTCCGTGTGGGCATGTTCTACTGTAAACGTTTTCTCATACTTTAGTGTTGACATGATAGAAAATAGTGGCATAAGAAATAATTGGACAACTACATGTGCAATTGCAATGTCCGTTATTTGTTTGTTATAATAAAACATGTGCAAACCCCAATTATTAACCATATTTTGTGGAATGTGCCCATATCACAATACATATTCTTTATCCTCTACATAGACTTGTTTGACCACGATACAATTTGTCTTGTACTTGAGATATGATATGTACACCAAAGATACTACAAAATTATATTTCCATGTCTAGAAGAATATCTAGATACTTTTCCATAGAAAACCAAAATCATTTAGCTATGGCCATGCAATTTCTTAATATTTTGTGGTTTGTAATATATTTTGGAAAGGGAAAAGCTTTATATATTTACAACCATGGATGGAGAAAAGAAAAGGTTCATATTTCTGACTATCTTTTGTTCTATTCGTTGATTCTCATTTATTGTATGTACATATTACTTGTTCTCCGGTGCATACCAGCTTCCATTCATTTTCATTGTATTTTGTGCGTTCCCACATTCAAACAAACATAATAGCTGGAGAAAATGACGGAGTCTTGACTGTAGCAGTGGAAGAGGAGATACAAAGATACATGCTTGAACTATTGTTTCATATTCCGTACTTTTGTATTTCATTTATTGTCTTTATATGTGTTCACCATGTTTATTGTATGTAGATATTTATAATAAATTAACTTCCTTCATGTCCATTGTATATTTCCTACATTGCTACATTTAAACAAATAGAATGGCTAGAGAAGACGATGGACTCTTTGGCACGAATTTAGGTGAGGATTTACATAGGTGCATACCTGTACTCTTATTTCATATTCCAGTGTTGAGTATTTCATTTATTGTCTGTGTGTTTCTTCTACTTGTTCTACTACTTTGCACCTTCTTTGTTGTATGTATATACTGCGTATCTTTCTTCTTATTCTAATGTGAATAGTATTCTCTTTGTTGTTACATTGAAATAAATAGAACTATATTTATTTATTTTACATGTATTTCTTCATACTAGCTTGTCTTCATGTCCATTGTATATTCGACGTTGCTACCCGGGAAGAAACAGATTGGTTGAACACAAAGATGAATTATTGTATGCAACAACAGAGGGGTCTATGGTGCAATCTTCGAAAAGGTGTAACAATTGTGCTAGTAAATTAAATATACAAAGCGGGTGGGGGCATATAATATTGGACTAGAAAACCATGATTTGGCATCAATGGGCCTTTGTGCCCTCCCCATTTCTACTTTTTCCATTTTCTATTATTCCTTTTGTTTTCTAATTTCTCTTCTTAGTCGTCTTTCCAAAAATTCCTTGGTGCACAGGTTGGCGGGATCATGGATTACATTTATGTTCACGCTTCTACCTTATTCCATTCTTACCCAATTTGTTGATTGCGGGTGTCGGGTTGGCGGGTTCAAGATTGCACCTCTAGCTTCGAAGGTTTCGTGATATACAGATTGGTCGTCATGCTCCACCATTACGCCCTATTTACTGTTACACATTTTTTCAGTAAAAAGATATGAGGAATACAATTAGACCCTTAGGTCGTCATGTTTCCTAAGTATCCCTTGACACCCTATTTCATATTCTATCTCTTTCCACCCTGCATGTCACATTAAGAAAAATTATGGACAATATATAATGCATATGCTTGTTTAGTCCTTTTGATGTTCATCTACACATGCTTGCATTAGAAAAAGTTGGACTGGTGACATGGCCATGAGCAGTCAGTCATCCCAGACATCAGCAGATCGACAAGCCCAAAGGTAAAGATGCATACATTCTATTCCCAGTATGTTTACCAAACAAATATCCTTAGCTATTTATTCATCTATGGCATGGTGAATATGTTGATGTCATATGAAATACATATTTTTTAGTTCACAAGAAGTATCAACAGGTACAAGCAAGATGCTAAACATAATGCATGTTTTGCAGACTAAGAGGTCTGGTTGCGAAACTCTGGTTCCATAGTTCATCCAAGTTCTGCATCTACTTGTAATTTTATGCCAGGAAAAATAGAAAAAAAAAATGCACACTACCATTCACTTTACTTTTATTGTTCAAAAATTGTCACCAGGTCTAAACTCGTAACACCCAAAATAATATCAATAGAGGGCTTGAAAAACCGCTGAACTGGAAAATTTTTCATCGAGGACATAATGGTCGTCTATAGAACCTAATTGGACAAGGAAAACAAAAGTACATCCATTATGTGTGCTGACATGATAGACAAGGAGGTCGTGATGAGAATCACACTGAATATTCCTACACAACTTGTCCAAAAATATGCATAAAAGATATTCCCAGGTAATGGGATATCCATTACAAATTTTAATATATTGCCCAAAATAGTATATGACCATGCTGATTGTGATCGGATTATTTCCCTCAACAAAACAAGTATTGTGGAAAAAATTCATGGTATTTGTTCAGAATATCGTTTCGTCCCGTATGCAACTATGAGTCAACTTGCACATAACAACGACATTTACCCAATCAGAACTATTGGCGCAACTATCACACTGGAAAGAAAACTTGGCTCACAACACATTCTCCATATAAAATATGGAGAGTCAATCAACGACAAGGAAATGGTACCGTTCTCCATATCCAGTTTTGTCCTTTACTTTCACATGTCCATGTATCTCGGTTAAGTTACACAAATATTGCACTGTTCCATGTTGCAGCTGCAATTGTTCGATACTTATTCAAATTTGTTTTCGTTAATAGAAGAACAATTGCATAAAGGGCAATTTCCGCTTATGCTCTTCAAAAATATAACAAAGAAAAGGAATGTTAGATAAATGATCTTTCACACAACCCAAGCAACATTTGTAACATAATTGTGAGCAGACATAGTACAGGACCTAAAGAAACTAACTAGCTGTACAATTGTTGTGTATACATATATAGATTCATCCTCACTTTGCTCATACAAATAGCCTTCACCAGATTTATGGTTTTTTTTTTTTNGGTTGGTGGGGTGCAGTTGTATATTATATTGTCCAATATATTAATTGCTATGCTCATGTTTCCAGGTTGAAGGTGTTTTGGTTGCAATGAATGTGTACTCAACCCCCTTTGATCATGTATGTGTGAAATGCAACTATCCTACTTTTGTTTCTTCTGTGATAAGTGATGATACGATTGATTGTCTGCGATGCAGTGAAAAATGTCCATACATATATGGACATTTCCTCAATGCTTCCATACAAACCATGGGAAACACAACCGTGTAGTGTACAATTAGAAATCTTATGTTACAAGATGTGCTTACTGGGTTAGAAAAATTGTTTTATGAAGCATACCTATAGAAAAAGACAAGCAGTGTCTACATGCTACATGACTTTCAAATACATAGAAAGTTTACCTTAAATGAGGGAAATGCAATCTTCCATATCAGTTGAAAAAAGAAAAATCATATCAAACTTTGGCAGGAAACGAAAATATCTCATGTGTCTCTGTAATATTTCTTCAACACCCAGATGAATGTTCGTCAGACTCTAGTACTCGAGAATCTAATTACAAATGCAATCGATGTTCTTATTTTGATGATTTTTTGCATCTGCTAGTAAGAACTTTGCATATTTGTTTCAGTGTGCAAATAAAAAAAAAATGTAGCTGGCCATGGATTTGATGGAGGAGCCTGCACATTTTTTTGGTGCCCATTATATAGCCATGACAAGATTTTATCGATGCCCTATTTGAAAAAAAAAAGGACTCAACATGGATTGAAACATTAGCTTGAGATTTTCAGATATCGCTATAGAGATTGCACGCACATAATATTGTTCAATCGAGAAATGGGGAGCATGAGAGAAAACCCCATAAAAGTTATCCAACTGTAAACAACTCGGGCCCATACTTTGAACCGTCGAAATAGATTGTTCATCTAGGTAGAATCATCATGAATTTCCAATAATATTGGAAATTTGGCATTGTTAAAATAGGTAGTGATAGACCATGGAACTATCAGAAGAAAATGTCGATAGTGATCTTGCTGAATGGTAAAATAGTAATCGACAACTTTCTTGTTCCCCATTTTGAGATCTGATTATAACTAGTGTGCAGTGGCAAAGCTCTATTGGTTTTGTGTTATCTTGTGTTTTGTTGATTTTGTCCTATCTTGTGTTTGGAAGACTTTTGTTAATATCCCATGGCCTTGGTTATTTTCTCATGAGAACGTGTACCAGATGTAAGACAAAACCAATGCCAGGATGTGTTTTTTTTATATATCAAATTGTTTGATGCAAAGGTGGATGTGTGTTTCTCTATGGAACCTTGTGGGATCTTGCTTCAGGCCTGTTTGGTGTTTACTTGGTTTTTGTTTGTATGCTTCGTTCTGAAAAATTAATAATACCCAAAAATTGCCATCCCCTTCGCTTCCCAGTTTCATATTGAACAAACTTTTTGGATCACGGGTTCCTGGATAGGTGGGTTCACCATTGGGTTTCCATTGTTTCGTCACCTAAAAACAACACTCAGACTTCCGCGATCTACAAATTAGCAAATAAATTCCCCTTTATCTTGTTTTTAGCACTTTTCCTTGATCAATGAACCTAGCAAAATTAATCTCCTGGAATAATTTGAAATAAAAGAATATATACTATGCGAATTCCAATGGAACTATCATATCAATGAGAGGGCATTAAAATTCAATTTTGTCATTGTTATATCAATTCAATGAGAGGACATCCCAAAATTGAGTTCCTTGTAACTTTTCGATGCTTCTCTTATACAAAAAGATCCTGGAAACTATAAGTATGGCTCGCTGTATCTATTTCTTGATTGAAGAACCTGTTCACATGTTTAATCCACTTTATAGTTACTATTAAAACCATCAATGGGGATTTCTTATACCAATTCCTGCTTCCGAAAATTGACATCCCCCTTTTTTTTCCATCTGCTTTTCATTTCTCTTTACTCGCTCCTTTTTTTGGAAGTTGGCTGATTCACATTTTCACATTTCCACTTACTTTTATATCGCCAGCGCGACCGACTGCTTCCCCATTTCATATTGAACAAAATTTTTGGATCGTGGGTTCCCTAATAGGTGGGTTACCGGATAGGTGGGTTCAACATTACGTTTCCAATGTTCTGTCGCTTGCAAACAACACCTAGAATTCTGCGATCTACAAATTAACAAACAAATTCCCCTTTATCTCGTTTTTAGCACTTTTCCTTGATCGATGAACTTAGCAAAATCAATTCCATAGAATGATTTGAAATAAAAGAATATATACTATGCGAAGTCTAATGGAACTATCAAATGAACAAAAGGACATTAAAATTCAAATTCATTGTTGTTATATTTGCAGTGAAGCTAACAGTACAAACGATTTACTTAAGCATCCCAAAATTGATTTTCTTGTAACTTTTTGACGCTTCTCTTATACAAACAGATTGTCGAAACTATAAACATTGTTCGCTCTATTTATTCCTTGATTTAAGAACATGTTAACATGTTTAATGCACTTCATAGTTAATGTTAAGACCATTAATGGGGCTTTCTTACAACAATTCCCGCTTTCCAAATTTTCCATCCCCTTTCTTTTTTCCCTGTGCTTTCCCTTTCTGGCTACTTACTCATTTTTCTAAACTTGTTACTTACTCCTTTTTTTGGAATTTGGTAGATTCATGTTTTCAAATTTCCACTTACTTTTATATTGCCTACCCGGTCGACCACTTCCTCGTTTCATATTGAACAAACTTTTTGGATCGTGGGTTCCTGAATAGGCGGGTTACTAGATAGGCAGGTTCAACATTGCGTTTCCATTGTTCCGCCACCTGCAAAAAACACCCGAACTTCCGCGATCTACAAATTAGAAAACAAATTCCCCTTTATCTCGTTTTTAGCACTTTTTTTTGATCGATAAACTCAAAAAAATTAATTCCCTGGAATAATTTGAAATAAAAGAATATATACTATGCGAAGTCTAATGGAACTATCATATGAATGAGAGGACATTAAAGTTCAAATTCGTTGTTGTTATATTTGAGGCAAAGCTAACAATACAAAAGATTTACTTAAACTTCGCTCGTTGTATCTATTTCTTGATTGAAGAACCTGATAACATGTTTAATTCACTTCATAGTTACTATTAAGACCATTAATGGGGATTTCTTACACCAATTCCAACTTCTGAAAATTTCCATCCCCTTTCTTTTTGCCCTCTCCTTCCCCTTTCTGGTTACTTACTCATTTTTGGAAAATGTCTATTTGCAGGAGTTGGAGGATTCCCCTCTTCAGATTTCCATTGTTACTTTTATATCACCAGCCCGACCGACCGCTTCCTCATTTCATATTGAACAAACTTTTTGAATCATGGGTTCCTGGGTAGGCAGGTTCAACATTGCGTTTCCATTGTTCCACCACCTAGAAGCAACACCCAGAGTTCCACGATCTACAAATTAGCAAACAAATTCCCCTTTATCTCGTTTTCTTTCTCTTTCTATTTACTTTGTCATTTTTTCGAATGTCTCATGCTTTTATATACATCACTCGAAGTTTTGGAATATATAAATTTCTTGCTCAACATTGCGCTTCCACTGTTACCCTATGTACAAACAACACACAAAATTTTGCGATATACAAATTGATGGCCGAAATTTTCCATTATGACATACAATCCATCAGACCCTCACATCTCCTGGCTATATCTTGTGACCCTTTTTTTTTTTTGTAACCTACCCGATCGCTTTCCATACTTGGGGATTTTCTTGGAATTTGTTTCATGGGTTGGTGGGTGGACGAAATGCACAATACTTAGTCACTTTTTTCCATCCCCGCTACCTTTGTACTTCTTTCTAGATATGCAATTATTAATCTTTAATGCTAGTAGTTCATCGTGCAGGAACCGTTAGGATTTTCATTAATGTCCACAAGACTGGAGAAGATTTGTCATTAATATGAATTAAACCGATATTTGTGGAGAAGAGTGTTATCCTTTCCAAGTATTCATTTAAAAAATGATGCAATTTCTTTCATGCGTCTATCGGTTGGCGCCTTTAAGAAATCTCTAATTCTTAATCGCTCTTCATCGTCACTGACACCTTCGCACTTTTTTCTAAATCTGAAATTAGTAAGCTTTAATGGTAATAACTCATTACACACGAACCCTGGAGATTGTCATTGATCGATGAAAGGATCGAGGATATTTTCCATTGATATGCATTAAACCAATATTTGTGGAGGGTTATATTATCCCTCCCCAATTTTCATTTCAAACATCCTCTAGAGAAAACATAAATTCTCGTTAAATTATGGCAGGAGTTTTGTCTAGATATAGTAAACACCTTCGGGCATGATGTCTAGAGATTCCAGTATTCTAAGGCACATTCTTACTACTCATCTCCCTCCGCCCAGGAGAAAAACAGGTGATGGTCCATTGGTGCACCGAGAGATATATTTCAAGACAAATAATTTCAAGGCAACTCGACCTACTCGAAGAACCTATCCAATTGCATTGATGGTTGGCAAAAAGGTTGATGCGATGGATTCCAAGATGGAAGAAGATGATATGATGCACGATGATACAACAATGGATGATGACAATGAAGAGACTGTTCCCACTCCTGCACCCAAATTTAAATCAACCAAAATGGGTGGTACTTCTCGGCTTGGTGATGGAGGTCCTCACAATAGAAAAAGAAGGAGTTTCAGAAAATAAATCAACGCTGACCGCAATAGCCACTTTGCAGCTCAAAAGTAGGAATTCCAGAGGTCCAAATTAGTCCATTCTGGGAAAAATTCTTTCACTGTAAGGACATGATCTATTGATTCTCCCACATATATATTTCAAGTCAAAAAACTATTAAATTACAGGACCACTGTCCTGTTATCTGGGTATACAATCAACATCTTCGAGAATGAGGACCAAAACTCCTACTAGTGCAAGGCATATTCCTACTAGTCATCTCTTTTCCACCGAGAATGAACTAATTTGGGCCGCTAGAATTGCACTTGCAACCTGTGTCCCTAAAGTTTTCAACTGTGGAGAGGCAGTTTCTTAGTGTGTCCTAAATTTCAGTCAAGGGCTATTCTGTTTTCCCTGCAACATTTTTCGTATTCTTCCTTAGGGGAAGATTTCAAGAATAATCAATTTTACCACAGGATGATCCATCGATGAGAAGATTGCAAGGATTTCCTAAAAAACAAAGTATGGTAATCAGTCTTGTATGCATGTTGAAGAGCATATCGATGAATCCTACATGTTGCAGATCCTGTGCCCATGTTTATGGAAGATATGTTCAATGTTTTGGCCCAAAGAACTCGGTTCAATTTCTAAGAATAGATATG
Organism: Picea mariana; assembly: GCA_032191745.1. Taxonomy (NCBI): domain Eukaryota; kingdom Viridiplantae; phylum Streptophyta; class Pinopsida; order Pinales; family Pinaceae; genus Picea; species Picea mariana. Next base: position 80,202 of record JASDQU010243118.1, read on the forward strand.
CAATGCTCAGTATTCTTTTTAGTTTTAATGGATTTACTATTAAAAAATTCCTTGGAGTCTTGGTTGCTGCTTCTTTTGTAGATTTAACACCTCTTCTCATTGGCATGGTTCGGTGGTCTCGTAGTTCTTTGATATTGTATTTTCTTAGGTAATTTTTTCTAAAATGGAACATCTAACAATTATGTGAAAATGCACTGTGTCGATCGATCAGGATTTTATGGAAAAAAAAAATGAATTTTAGACAGTTTCAAACCAAAGCTCAATTCTATTTGTAATGCAGATAGAACATAGCAATACCAAATCACAATGTTGCAGCAAGATCGTGATTCTTGTTTCTAGACAACTGAAAATATATAGTTGCATGGGTTGGCAGACTCATGCCTTCACATTTTCACTCATGCATTTATATCGCGACTCTGACCGACCACTTCCCCATTCCATACCTAGCCACATTTCCGATCGTGGATTCCCAGGAAGGCCCATTCTAGATTGCACTTCCATTGTTTCGTGAACTCCAAAGAGCACCCATACTTCTGCGATATACAAATTTACAACCAAACTCTCACATCTTACCCTTTGTCCCATTAGACAATTTTCCCTCAAAAGTTTTGAGAGATCCAATTTGACCATCGAGTCGTCACGTCTACAATTCTTCCCGGATTCCTGGATCTTCTTGTGCTCCCACTGTAATCATTGTACATGATTAGTTTTGACCTGAGCACTTTCTATCCAAATCACTCTTGACTACTTTTGCATTTATAGTCCCAAACTAAGATGATATTAACCTTCAACTTTCATAACATTATAATGAGTTAAGAATAAGTTTATATATATATATAAACATATATTATTAATATATATAGCATATATTAACATATTGTTAATA
>JASDQU010243118.1:81144-109527 GCA_032191745.1 Picea mariana
AAGTTACATATATATGAAGAACTATTGTCATCCCATTTTGAATCATGTTCGTCCACTTTCCATACTTCGCCATTTGTCTAAATCTCTTTCGTTGATCATCTGTTTGCCCGGTTCAAGAAATATCAAATTTCCATATCATTGATTCCCGTGCCCACCACCTTTGCACTTCTTTCAAGTATGCAATAACTAAAGTTTAATGTTGGAAGATTCATAAACATATAGAAAAGATCTTTCCAGGAAATGGAATATCTATTAGAGATTTTAATATATTATCCCTTCCTTTCCCTCTTCTATACTTAACCAAATTCCCGTTTGTTTTTACCCTTTACTTTCTCTTTCTGGTTATTTAGTTGTTTTTCTGAAAATGTATACCTGTGTGGGTTGGTGGGCTCACAGGTTCACATTTGCACTCATTATTTTATATCCCAACTCCGACCAATCTCTTTCTATTCCATACCTAGCAACTTTTCAAATCACGGATTTTTGGGCAGTTGCGCTCTACATTGCACTTCCATTGATTCGTGACCTGCAAACAACACCCGAACTTCTACGATACACAAATTCATTGTTAGGCACCCACATCATACCCTCTTCCATGATACATAGTTTTCACTCAAAATTCTTTCGTGATACACAAATTTTAATACATTAGCCCTTCCTTTCCCTCTTTTATACTTACGCAAATTCCCGTTTGATTTTCCACTTTACTTTCTCTTTCTGGTTATTTAGCCATTTTTCCAAAAATGTTTTCACTCTTGATTTTATATCCCGACTCTGATCGATCACTTCCCATTCCATACCTAACAACTTTTCAAATCATGTATTTCCAAGCAGGCGCGCTCTACATTGCACTTCTATTGTTCTGTGACCTGCAAACAACATCAGAACTTCCGCAATACACAAATTCACTGTTGGCCTCCTACATCATACCCTCTTTCATGATACACAATTTGCACCCAAAAGTTCTGAGACCTACAATTTGACCTTCAGGTCCTCACATCTCCTGGCCATTTCTTGGAATCTCTTTTGCGCCTCCAATTCCTAGTTGTTGTTTTCTGTGCCCGTCACATTCACACTTTTTTCCAACTATGCAATAGCTGAGCTTTAATCCTAACAGCTCACCATGCCTCAGGAAACAGTCATAGTAATTGTCCGTATACAATTTGTCCATAAACATGCAGAGAATATCCTATCAGGTAATGGGATATCTATTACAAATATCAATATACTAGATATAATTTGAATATTTTTTCCCTATTGCATACATTTTTTTCTCTTGCGGGTTCCTGGACAGGTAGACTGAACTTCCACTATTCCTTGACCTGCAAAGAGCACCCAAACTCCCAAATCATCCCCTCTTCCATGTTACACATTTTTCACTCAAAAGTTGCAATACATACAATTTGACCATAAGGGCCTCACGTTTCCTCGAGAACCCTTGTCACCCTATTTTGAAGACCGCCTGACCTCTTTCCAAACTTTTCCATTTCTTGGAATCTCCTTCATGGATCGTCGAGTTGGTGGGTTCATACAATTTCTAATTCCTAGTCACTTTTTCCTGTACCCACGAACTTCACACTTCTTTCCATGTATATGGAATAAGTTTACAGAAATGATCTTGCCAGGAAATGGGATATCTATTACAAATTTGAATATGTTAGCCATTCTTTTCCCTTTTCTATACTTAACCAAATTCTTATTTCTCTTTTCCCTCATGGCTTCACATTTGCACTCATTCTTTTATATCGTGAATCTGACTGACCGCTTCCCCATTTCATATCTAGCCACATTTTTTATCATGGATTCCTAGGGAGGTGGGCTCTAGGGTACACTTCCATTATTCTATGACCTCCAAAGAGCACCCAAACTTCCAGAATATACAAATTTACAACCGGATTGTCACATCATACCCTTTTCCCCATTACACAGTTTGCACTGAGAAGTTTTGATAGGTACAATTTGACCGTCGGGTCCTCACATCTCCTGTCGATCTATTTTCACCCCATTTTTGAAGCATGTTCGTCTTCTTTCCATACATCGCCATTTTGTTGAATCTCTTTCGTGGATCGTTGAGTTGGCGGGTTCATGGAATATTCAATTCCTAATCACTATTTGTTGTCCCCGCCCCCTTCGTACTTATTTCCTACCAAGTCCGACCGACCGTTTCCCTATTCCATACTTGGCCACTTTTTCGGTTGCAAATTCCTAGACAAGTGGACTAAATATTTCCCTTCTATTGTTCTGTAACATGCAAACAACACCCGCAATTCTGCAAATATACAAACCGACCGCTGGACCGCCCCACCATGCATTCTTCCCTTTTATGCATTTTGCAGTTAAAAAATCCAATACATAAAATTTGAACGTCAACCTTCACCTCTACTAACAATCCCCTTTAACCCTATTTTGAAACTAGTCCGACCACTTTTCATACTTGGCCATTCCTTGCTTGCACTCTTCACTTTTACGCATTTTGTAGTTAAAATTTTCGACACATACAATTTGACCGTTGGCCCTCACCTCTACTGAGAATCCCCTCTAATCCTATTTTGAAACCTGTGCGACTGCTTTTCAAACTTGGCCATTCCTTTCTTGTGCTTGTTTATAATAAAAGAGTCTTATCTATAATAAAAAAGATTGTTTAATGCTAAACCAGGATTTGCGGAGATCTCACATTAATATGCATTAAACAAATATTTCTGGAAGGTCATATTATCCTTTTGAGTGTTAATTTCAAATGCCATGGAATGTCATTTGCGGGACCTCAGGTTGGCCCATTCACGAAATTTTCAATCCCTAATTTTGAAAACGATCTCGACTGATCGTTTCCCTATTCCTTACTTAGCCACTTTCCCGGAATTCTGCAAATATACCGTCCACTGAACTGCACCATCATGCCCTCTTCCATTTTACGCATTTTCCAATCAAACATTCTGGGTTAGACAATTTGACCATTCGACACTCACCTCTCCTCATTATCTTCTGTAAACCTATTTTTAAGCCCGTCTGACCGCTTTTCATACTTGGCCATTCCTTGCTTGCTCTTCCCTATCTCCGTCACCTTCGAACTTGTTTATAATAAAATAATGCGTGTGTGTGTGTGTGTGTGTGTGTGTGTGTGTCTTGTTTCTAAATATGCAATTAGTAATCTTTAATGCTAACAACTCATCATGGAGGAATCGTATAAATTATCATTGATGAGCGAAAAGCTCGAGAAGATCTCCCATTAATATGCATTAAACCAAGATTTACGGAGGGTTTTGTTATCCCTTCCGAGTGTTAATTTCAAATACCATGGGATGTCATTCGCATGACGCCTGCTTGGCTCATTCATGAAACTTCCAATCCTTAATTTTTCTTCACCGTACCCACCAACTTCGCACTTCTAAGTATGAAATAATTAAACTTTACTTCTAACAGCTCATCATCCGGCACATATAGAGATTGTTATTAATGAGCGAAGAGCTCGAGGATATTTCCCATTCACACGCATTGAACCAACATTTTCGTAGGATTATATTATCCCCTCCAATTATTCATTTGAAGCATCGTCTAGAGCAAATGGGCTTTCTCATAAACTAATGGCACCTGCTCGAAAACAGTTATGTGGAAATATAGTGAACATCTTCGAGCGTGAGGACCAACACTACAACAGTAACAAAACATCGCTCCAACGACCTACCATAGTAACAAAGCAACCCAAAGTTCCTCAAATGGAGGAGGAGATAACAACCCTCCTCATAGTAAAATTGATAGTTCTCAGACGCTTCCGGTGGAGAAGAAGAGAAAAAAATTTGTAGGACAGGCAGAAGAGCCTGAAATTGGGATTGAGAGCATGGAACTTTAGACTGATCCGGATATAATATTATGCAACCTTGATCAGTTGGGAGACGCGATCCAACATAGTCTCCCAATGGACATAGTTGATACCAAAAGTTTTGACGAAGATGAATCCTTTGTATTCTAGAGCGTTGTTTTTGACAGCAAATCTAAAAAATTAATTATTGAAAAGAGAGATATAAAAATAAAGAAAGGAAAATCTCATTCAGAGGTTGACCTTGTGAACATGCAGCCATCCCAAATCTCTAGACTTCACAGAGAAACCAAAGATTCTCTTGATGATTCTATTGGAGTCATTGAGGTCAAAAATTCGAGACTAAAGGATCAGATCAAGGAATTGGAGGCAACTTTGATTCCTACGCCATTTCCTTCCAGTCCTTTGGTAATAGCTACATGCCTACCACCCCTGTAGCCAAGTTAAAAGGATCCTCCAGCCTCCTCAAATCGTGTAGAGGATATATGGAGAATAATATCAAGAAAAGAATGGAACTGATTACTAGGGCCTTAGAAACATCACAAACTATGGCTTCCCTGGGAACGAGGGAACATAACTTGCTCGAACATCTGCAGATGGATTTAAAAAATTAATAAAGTTTCTATTTGGACACAGTCGTCCATTTTTCCTTTCATGTCAACAACATGACAAACACGACAATAAGACAACATGATATCCCCTCCAAAATATGGATCACTCAATTATAAGCATGATGGAAAGAGGAGTTGAAGAACCTGTATCTCATTGTCCAATCATGTGAGCAAGCCATATCAAAGAAAGAAACATTATTCAAAAACTTGACCAAAATAGACTTATCCAGAAGGATCAATGATTTCCAGGACCCCAAGTTAATTGTCAACTCGTTGACGTTAACCAAGAAAGCATTCGATAAACAAGGTCATATTTTTAAGGCGTTGTCTTTAGAAAAGTTTTACAACATTCTTGAATAGGGTCAAGACGATGTGGCCAACTAGCTAGTCAGCTATTCGGTATAGAATGAAGACATTGATCAGGATTTGTGTCATATTTCTATAATGTACCTCAAATTTGTCATAAAAAAAAAATTGTATGTGACATTAATCTCCAATTTCATTCAATAGATTCATAGTTAAGAGGAGGTAATAGTAATTCCCATTATAAATCTTTGTGAGGTGTCTTATGTTCTGACTACCACACAATGACATTTCTACTTCATTCTAACTTACTTTGAACGAAAATCTTATATGAATACTTCTCCATAATTCTAACAATTCCCTTCAGTCTCAAACTATTCTAATACACTCATACATATGTCTATATTTTATATTAGACTCGGGACTTATAATTATAAAGTCTCCCTTAACATAAGCTTCTATACTTGCATGCAAGGAAATCTCATTTAATCTTTGAATGAAATTCATATACCATATATAAAGTAATCGGACCAGGAATATACACCCTTAGTCGAATGTTAATGGCTTAGTAACATTACTTGACATTGTTTTATATGGTCAAACATCAGACGCATCCTCTAATATTATTGGAGGTTAACGATCTTCCAATCACCATCTATGTGAAGGTTTGGGTAACAGAAACCCACACTACCACTTGTTTAACTTGGCCTTAACTAAACAATGTCTCAACTGAACGATGTCTAATTTGAACGACATGTTAACTGAATTAAAAGCAGTTAGAGTTAAAGTGTTTCCAGTTGGTCTTGTCATGAAGAAACTGCTCTTAACTTCACATTTCTAAATATGAGAAGAAGGGTTTCTTTTCAGAACAGAGTTAAAGATATGAGTCGGTTATTAATGGAGGTCCTCTATGTGCGAGTTTCAATGGTTTTCACCTGACCCTTCCTCCAATGTGGTCGCGCCAACTCTACCCTGTCACATGGCCAGACCAACCTTCGTACTCTCTACATTTACTTTGCGTAGGAAGAGATCCTTTAGGGTTAAGTGTGTTTTTATTTTGTTGTTTGTGAAGTCCTTTGAAATGGCTCTGCATTGTATTTTCTCAGCGGGGAATACTATCGACTTGGATGATTTTATCCGATGGAAACAAGCATCGCTATCCATCCTCTCTGGTAAGTTCACGATGCTACTTTAATTTATAAGTTGAGTGGAACCTTGGGGTTTCATTACAGTGGAAGAAGCCCTCATACCGAATTCTTATTATGGTTTTTTATTAAGTTTCCCCCTTTATCGTTATTCTTTCATAACTTCCTGGATTGTTTCTGCTCCTAGATAAGTAGATTGTTACTGTTGTTGTATTATGAGTTTTTTTGAAAGGAATTGACATTCTGCCTCCTTGTTTACAATTTCGACGAGTTTAAACCCACATAATTGTTGTATGTACTTTACCCTTAGGGTTTTTTTATTCCCTTACAATCTCTATAGTCCCTCTGTTGATATGCATCGAAGCCTGGTGTTGAACTTCTTTGAGGCTATGTGGGGTTTTAGTCTCGAGTTGAAGGTCCACACTGTGTATTGCATAATATATTGCATTTCTTTAAAAAAAATGAAATCCACCCTTCTGCAAATTTCATTAGGCCCTTAGTTGGTCCTTACGAATATAATTTTTCCTCAAGGAAAATATGGCTTCTGTGTTTTTGAACAGTTTGTTAGGAAATATCCTATAAAATATAATATTGAGCTTGTAAAACCTCTTGGATTCAGTGTGTTTCCTACTACGATTACCATTGCATGTGGGTGGTATAAGCCATTTGAAGCCTATTAGTTCAGTAAGAATGTCCATTATGTATTTAGTGTTGATTAACAATACCCTCTTCAACACAGATAGTCGGTTCAGGGTAGGTTTTTATATCAACATTTAACGTATGGCATTTTATTCTATGTGTAACGTTTGCACGATGCCTTCAGCCTACTTGGATGGCACGACTTATGTAATTCATAATTTAAATGTTAAGACTCTTTATTTATTTCATTTCATGAAGAAATTGTTGTATACACTTTTGGTACCAACTCTAATGATGGGGCCCTATTGTTGTGAGGGTACCCATCAGGAAGTCCTTGGACCACCCTCCCCTCAGCCTAGGACTTTTACCCAACCAAATGCAACAGAGAAAGGCACCAGATTTCAAAATCATAAGTTAAGTGCAACTCCAAAATAAACTTTTCTGGTCATTTATCATTATGTTGAAAGATTCATTCGTCTTACTTTTGTTATCAAGTACTAATGTTAATTTGTAAATCCTTGCAGGGACTTCGACCATGCACAAATCCGGATGTAGGCTCCTTCTAGTTGCGCAAAAGGTATTTGGGTTTCATTTCGTCACTCTTAATAGAGTGCCCTAGGTTATTCTAGGATTGATATGATTCTAAAACTCGACGGGTGGAAAGGTCCATTCATAAAGATAGTATGTTCTTTAGCTCTATATCCCTAATTTACGAAAGGCATAAGGATCATAACCTTGTTACTATGTAAAATAATTGAATAATATAAATAGAATATGGTTGTGTATCATTTTTAAAGTTATATGTTCGACTTTGCAATGGAAATATGAACAATTCCTCCTCTCAGAGCAATAGATCTGTTATATGGGTATTTTGGGAATGAATAGTAATACGTATCTGTGCACAGTGATTCTTTATTGACTCGTTCCAGGTTTTAACTTGGATGCTATGGAGAATTTCAAACAATTTCTTGTTTAATCCTATAGCTTTATTCCTTTTAAATTATCTCAGAATCTCGTATGTATATTCCAGAAATTCTACTAAGATTAGTTAGACTGTTTGTCTTCCATTATATTTAACACCTGTTGTATCTGTAGCCTAAAGACTTACAGTCATGCGTGTATGAAATTAAACTTATTTATTTCTGAAATTTGTATTCCTCTAAATCGAAAACTCAATGAAATCGAAATAGAATATCAAACTTTTGTGCAGGTATTAGGGTATATATATATGTATGTATGTATGTATGTATGTATGTATGTATGTATATAACTCTATATGAATATTTATTCTTACATACATCGATATTATAGTAGTGTTATGACTCTGTATAATTTATTACAGAAATATGTGAATGTATAATTATTTTTCATTCTTGTCCTTATAAAAACATAGGATCTATACTATTCAAAAATAGAATCAGACTGATTTTGTTAAACTAGAAGTATTCTAGCATGTTCACATAATTTCAATTCTACACATAATTTAGTATATACAAGCAGTTGTATTCGAAGCATAAAATTAAACTTGTAGGGAATTTATCCTATGTTCGATCCATCCATTCATAGTTTAACTCACAACAATAATTCACACAGTATCGTGCTAGCTATACTCTCTTTCAGTCATTTAAATCAAAATGATTCTTATCAGAAATAAATTCAATATAAATAATTCACCCAACAATATATAGATGTATTCTGACATCCATTTAAATAAAGAGATATATAACCATAAAAGAGTAGAGTTACATATCTGAACCAGTTCACTGAAAGACAAAGAGAACAACCACGTTCCTCCCAACCTTAGAACAGAACAGCCAAAGTCAATTGCTCCATTCACCTCCTAGCCTGACCATGAATCCATGAGGGCGAACTCAAAACTGCACGTCAGCAATAGTCCTTCTACTTCAACAATTTCTCCTTGCCTCACACTCAGAGAACGAGTGTTCATAACAACAAGAGATAATTATTCCGTTCCCCCAGCATACTAGGCAGCGTCCTACCTCCTCTCATGTGTTATATATCCAAAGCCATTTTTTCCTAGGTCTTTTCCCCCCCTTGGGAATTTTCACAACTTTCCAAATCCCTAATTTTTAGGGGATACGAATGGCCAAATTCTTGATTTTCCAATTTTCACATTCATCCCTGAGGTAGTTTCAACATGTTCCCCTCTCATGGAGTCATGGTCAGCTGATTTTAACATGGGTGTTCCATTTGTCCATCGACAATCAATATAAAATATTTTGTCTCATATAAGTGTCACAGTCAAATAGTTAGTTGGGTCAAATCAGGTTTTTTCCCAATAGTCATAATCATCAATTACAATTAACTAAATTTGGAATTTCCATAAATGGAAAAAAATTCCAATTTCAAATTTACTAAAAAAAAAAAAAAATTTCCTAAGAAAAATCCATATTAAAAAATAATTTATTTTTGGGGATGTTACATCCTTTCCCCGTTCAATAAAACATTGTCCTCAGTGCTTGTTTCTTTCTTGGAACATGACTGGATGAGATTTCTGCAAATCTCCCTCCAACTCCCAAGTCGCCTCCTCAGGGCTAAAGTGCTTCCATTGCACTTTTACCTGGGTGAAGGCTCTTTTCTGAGGTGCTATTTGTCTCCTGTGTAGAATGCACGAAAGTTCCACTTGGAACTCACCTTCTGGTTCCACCTGCACCAAGTTCCAATCGATTATATGAGTAAGATCATGAACATAATTCTTTAACAAAGAAACATGAAATACATTATGAATTTTTAGATTGGCAGGAAGTGCAAGTGTTACACATCAACATTACTCGCTTTGATAAGTGTCGTAAGTGTCGCATGTTGCTCACAAGTGTTGCAAGTGTCGCATGTTGCTCACAAGTGTTGCAAGTGTCAAGCAAAGCATACTGCCATGATGATGACACTAAGGAGACACTTAAAATGACTTAAACACTTGATTTGAAGGAAGAGGAATGGCTAACTGAAGTTAAGAACCTCTTGCCACCTGAAAGAAGCATTCAATCTAAGGTTTTAGGAGAGAGCGCTCCCCTATATCACCCTTAGGAGCAATAGCGCTCCCCTATAAAGTTCTAGGGAGTTTTATAACACCAAACAACCATTATGACGGAGTGCTACTGATTTTAAGAGTGCCGATGCCCCCCTTAAGCCTACTAGGGAGCGCTATAGTGCCCTGATGCCCCTTTTGAGGGAGCACTGTCTAATCTGGGTAGGAGTTGGTCCATTGAGGAGAATAAGGGGAAGATATTTCAATCTTGGAAGGCAGTTGAATTCAAATTCCTGGTTCAACCATGATCTTAGGGAAGATCCCTCACTCAAGGAGGAAAATCCTCAACTTACCCTAAAGATATCTCAAGAGGTTAGGCCTCTCTGAACCTATATAAACATGATCTATCATGGTGGAAAGGAGGAAGAATTGGAAGCATGAAACCTATGATCTCATAGGAAACATACAGTGAACTAGAGGAAAGTAATCAGTAAAGTTGTTGTCATCCAGATCGTGGATCTTTTGAGCAAGGGTTAGACAAAGGGGACTTGATGAAGGTTTCACATTCGCATCTACGATTGTAAGCTACTTCTATCATTGTTCTCATTAATATGACACACTTGGTATGTTTCTTTCTAGTTTGTGTTTAATCTCACATGAACTTATCTCTGATAGATAGACCTATTTGAAGATAATATCAATAGAGTAGGAAGTGGTTGTACTATTGTTTGTCTACAGGGCTCATTGAGGAGCGAAAGATTGGAGCTCAACTCGGAGCGTGCAGGGACAAACGCCGGTAAAAGGTACTTCTTTCGTCCTTCCTCCTTGCACATTAGTTTGTATAGATCTGAAAGGAAGTCAGTGTCCATGTTAAGCATCTTTTGTCTTAAGAGTTAAGAGTCTAGCTCTCAAGAGGAGATCTACCTATCCGTAGGGAGATTTTCCTTCAACAGCAAGTTGATATGCTACGGGTCCAATTCGAGCTAAGATCTCGAAAGAGCCACAAAACCTGGGTGCCAACTTGGGACAGTTCCCTATCTTTAGTGAACTTTTTTAGGCTTTGACTTTTATATAGACGTGGTCTCCCACTTGAAATTCCGGATGTCTTATTTTTTGGTCTGCGTAACTTTTATGTCTGTCCTGTTCCTCTTTTAAGTTATGTTGTACTTTTTTTACCGTACTCTCAATTTCCTAGAGAATCTCTGGTCCAACCATGAGTTTTTCAACTAGGTTATCCCAGCTAATTGGAGTTGTACACTTTCTACCGTACAGTACTTCGAAAGGGATCATCTTAGCCGAAGTTTGGTACCCATTGTTGTATGCGAATTCTACTAAGTGTAGGTAGTATTCCCACTTTATTAGTTTTATTCTTATGTACATGTGGAGCATATCTTTTATGATTTGGTTTGCTCATTCAGTCTTCCCATCCATTTGTGGATGATAACTCGTCCTGAAATTCAAGTTAGTAACTAACCCTGCAAGCAATTCTTTTTAAAAAGCAGATGTAAATTTTACGTCTCTATCCGAAATCACCATTTTAGGAATACCATGTAGTCTAAAATTTCTTTCATGAATATTTCAGTGATGTTAATAGATTTAAAAGTAGACTTTACAGGAATAAAGTGTGAAGACTTACTAAGTTTATCGATTACCACCATAATTGAATCATTCTGTTTTTGAGTTCTAGGCAAACCTGTAATAAAGTCTAGTGATATAGTCTCCCATTTCCATTCCGACACTGGTAAGGGTTGCAACAGGCCAGTTGGATGTTGGTGTTCATCTTTTACCTGCTGACAATATTGACACTTAGCTAAGTATTATGTTGCTTCGCCCTTCATATTAGGCCAATAAATTCACTTTCTTAGTGTTGTTATCGTCTTTTGGTATCCTGGATGACTAGAATATGGTTTCTTATGAACTTCATCCAAAACTGTCAACTTAAACTCTGCCAAATCTGGTATGTATATTCTATTTTTAAATCGTAGTAGACCATTTGTGTCCAAACTTAGATCTGTTTTGTTTGAATTTTCTTTAGTGTTCTGTAATTCTGTCACTATTTTAGTGTAATTTTTGTCGTTATTACCTGTAGCCTTTATCCTCTACTCAAGATCGCTTTCTACCCTCCTAATGTTTATTTCAAACAACCCATGAACTCTTCTGCTTAAAGCATCAACCACTTTGTTTTCCTTACCCTTGATATGTCTTACCTCAAAGTCAAATTCACTCAAGAAGGCTAGACATCTTTCTTGCCTTGCATTAAGGTCCAACTGACTAAACAAAAAATTCACACCGTTTTTGTCAGTCAATAACATAAATTTTTTTCCCATTATGTAGTGCCACCACATCTTTAAGGCATGTATAACAACTACCAACTCTAAGTCATGAGTGACGCAGTTTCGTTCATGTTCCTTTAGTTTTCGAGACTCATAAAAAATAGCATTCCCTTCTTGAGTTAGGACACCACCTAGTCCTTCTTTACTCGCATCTACATAGACGGTGAAGTATTTGTCCGGATATTCTACCTTTAAAATGGGTGCATTCATTAATAATTTCTTTAACTTATTAAAACTGTCTTGACATTTTTGTGACCAATTAAACTTGGTTCCCTTCTTTTTTAATGATGTGATAGGGTATGCAATTTTGGAAAATCCCTCTATAAATTTGCGATAATATCTGGTGATTCCCATGAATGACCGGATGTCTACTACATCCTTAGGGATCGACCATTCCATGATGGCTCTTATTTTCTCAGGGTTGGCTGCAATTCCTTCTGCAGATATAACATGTCCTAGGTATTGTATTTTATTCTAATAAAAGCCACATTTATCGAATTTAGCATACAATTTGTGCTTCCTTAAAGTTTGTAGAACTATCCTTAAGTGTTCTTCGTGTTCTTCTTTTGTTTTAGAATATACTAGAATGTCGTCAATAAATACCAACACAAACTTGTCCAAATACTAACTGAAAATACTGTTCATTAAACACATAAAAGTGTCTGGAGCGTTAGTGAGTCCAAATGGTATAACCACAAATTTGTAATGTCCATATCTTGTTCGAAATGTTGTTTTACTTATATCCTCATCTTTTATCCTAACCTGGTGATAACCAGATCGTAAATCCAATTTCAAGAAAATATTTTCCCCACCTACTTGATCGAACAAATCATTTATCCTAGGTAAGGGGTACTTGTTATTAATAGTCATTTTGCTTAATTGTCTGTAATCGATGCATAATCTTAGAGTTCTGCCTTTCTTTCTCACAAAGAGGACTGGTGCTCCCCATGTCGAAACACTCGGTCTGATATGTTCTTTTTCTAATGATTCCTATAGTTGAATTTTTAGTTCTGTTAATTCTGACAAACTCATTTAGTAAGGTTATTTCGAGATAGGGGCTAAACCATATAGTAGGTCGATAGAAAAGTCTATCTCCCTCCTTGGGGTTAATTCAGGTATCTCATCAACAAACACATATCCGAAATCATGCAAAATGGGAAAGTCCTCCAAGTTAGGTTTATCTTCTTTTTCTAACAGGATTTTTACTTGGATGGCATAAACTTGACAACCCTTTCTCATGCATTTCTTGAATTTCATTGCTGAAATATGTCTAACTGAGTTTGGTTTTTGTATACCTTGAACTATCCTAGTAGTGTCATTTTAATGATTATACTTAAGTGATTTTTCATAACAATCTAACACTTCTTTATGTCATTCTAACCAATCCATTCTGATAATTACATCATAAGATCCTAACGGTAGAATGTTCAGATTTGTCTTTATGTTTTGACCAGCTAAACTGAACTCATAATCTGAAATAAAGTAGACAACTTTTATTTTCATTCTTGTTGCTAGTTGTACCAACCAACATTTTGTGTGTCTTGTTTTCTTAAGTTTATTTGACTCCACTATACGAGGAGTGATATAAATTAATGTAGCTCCAGTATGAATTAAAATAGAAATACCAGTGTTATTGATTTTACCTTCAATTTTCACCACAGAGGACTGGTTGTCAGCTTGCTGGCCATCCACAACTACATTTATCCGATGCAAGCTTCTACCCACATCTCCCACTGTAGAGGTTTCCTGCAGTTGTGAATTGTAGTTCTGGCTGTTGAAGTCAAACGTGGACAGTTCCTCCTTAAGTGAGGTTCTCGACATTCCGAACATTTTAATAGTTCACGGGGGTTGTCCCCAAAATTCTTTGTTCCTAGGTTTACTAGTTTACCACCTCCTTGTGTGTTTTGATTGTTGGAGTAAAAATTTTTCCTTGGAAAACTTTTTGCTGCGTCCCGATAAGGAGTTGGCTGATATCCTTTCTTCCACTGGTTCATTTGGTCTTGTTTCTTGTCTTTCCAAGCCTTGAGAAATTATGACCGTTATTTGTATTGGTCATAACACATTCGAGCTTTCTTGAATACTTCACTTAAGGACTTGAGATTATAAAATTCAATTTTTTCCTTGTAAGAATGTGGTAAATATCTTAGGAACCATTGGATTTCCACTTTATCCTACCGGATATAAGGTACGAACCTTAGTAATTCAAGGAATTTGTTTATCAGATCTTCCATAGCCATTTGACTGAGTTGTAGCTTATAAAATTCTTTTGTTTTTCTTTCATAGTAACTTTCAGATAGGTATTGTTTCTTAAAGTATTTCTTAAAGTCCAACCATTCCATCTGTTTTTCCTTTAGACCCTTGGCTAACTTCAGGTCGTGCCACCAAATGCTATCTTTTCCTTTCAGCTTATAGATGGCCATTCCGACCTTCATATTGCTGGAATAGTTGTATATCTCGAAATACTTTTTGATGTCTAATAACCATGCTTTAGCTTCCTCCCCTGTTTTGGATTCCCCATCAAAGGTAGATGGTTTGATTTTCTTAAATCCTCTCTCAAGGTGATGCACTTGTTTTCTTTTTCTTCCTATTTTTGTTTTATCTTCAGCTAGAGGTTTACCTTCATATGAGCTATCACCTTTCTCTGCTTCAGGACCAAAATTCTTGGATTCCCTTTTACTGACTTCTTCTTCATGGTTATCGTCCTTTGGGGTTTTCTTTGTCACTATGCTTTGCAATAGGACTTCATTTATTTCTTTCTATTCCTGCTGTTCTTTTATAAGTTTCTCATTGTCTGATTTGAAAACCTGCAAATCAACAATGAGATTTCTCATCATTTCCAGAAGTTCGGTAGGTGAGATTCCATCACTATTCTATCTCTAATCTTCAGGAGGTCTTTGTCTAGGATTCTCCTCAAGTCTGATTTATGCTTCATCCTTTGCTGCCATGATTAAAATAGAACAGAAAAAGAGTTTTTTTTTTGTAACAGTAATGGGTTTGTTAGTTTTGCATAGACATAAATATGTACTAAGTAAAAATTGCGGCCCTATTCAAGCTCCAAGTGTTGTAACCTGGCTCTGATACCATATGTAATGTACCTCAAATTTGTCATAAAAAAAAAAAATTATGGGACATTAATCTGCAATTTCATTTACTAGATTTGTAGTTAAGAGGAGGTAATATTCATTCCCATTATAAATATTTGTGAGGTGTATTATGTTCTGACTACCACACTATGACATTTCTACATGAGTCTAACTTACTTTGAATGGAAATCTTATATGAATAATTCTCCAAAATTCTAACAATTCCCTTCAGTCTCAAACTATTCTAATACACTCATACATATGTCTATATATTATATTAGACTTAGGACTTATAGTTCTAAATTCTCCCTTAACATAAGCTTCTATACTTGCGCGCAAGGAAATCTCATTCAACCTTTGAATGGAATTCATATACCATATATAAAGTAATGGGACTGGGAATATACACCCTTAGTAGAATGTTAATGGCTTAGTAAGATTACTTGACATTGTTTTATATGGTCAAACATCAGACAGATCTTCTAAAATTATTAGAGGTTAACAATCTTCTAGTCACCATCTATGTGAAGGTTTGGGTAACAGAACCCCACACTACCAATTGTTTAACTTGGCCTTAAATAAACGGTGTCTCAACTGAACGATGTCTCATTTGAACGACTTGTTAACTTAAATGAAAGAAGTTAGAGTTAAAGTGTTTCTAGCTGGTCGTGTCACGAAGGGACTGCTCTTAACTTTGCGTTTCTAGATATGAGAAGAAGGGTTTCTTGTGAGAACTAAGTTAAATCTCTGAGTCAGTTATTAATGGAGGTCTTGTGTGTGTGAGTTTCGATGGTTTTCACCTAACCCTTCCTCTAATGTCGTCGCGCCAACTCTGCCCCATCACATGGCCAGACCAACCTTCGTACCTTCTACATTTATTCGGATAGGAAGATCTCCTTTAGGGTTAAGTGCATTTTTATTTTGTCATTTGTGAATTCCTCTAAAACGGCTCTGCATTGTGTTTTCTCAGTGGGGAAGACTTTCGACTTGGAGGATTTTATCTGGTGGAAACAAGCATTGCTATCCGTCCTCCCTAGTAAGTTCACAATGCTAATTTAATATGTAAGTTGAGTGGAACCTTAGGGTTTCATTACAGTGGAAGAAGCCTTCGTACTGAATTCTTATTATGGTTTTTAATTAAGTTTCCCCCTTTATCGTTATTCTTTCATAACTTCCTAGACTGTTTCCGCTCCTGGATAAGTAGATTGTTACTGTTGCTTTATTCTGAGCTTTTCTGGAAGGACTCGGCATTCCGCCTCCTGTTCCCAATTTCAAAGAGTTTACACCCACATAGTTTTTGTATGTACTTTACCCTTAGGGTTTCGTCGTTCCCTTACAATCTCTACAGTTCCTCTGTTGATATGCATCGAGGCCTAGTGTTGAACGTCTGTGAGGCTATGTGGGGTTTTAGTCTGGAATTGAAGGTCCGCGCTTTTTATTGCATATTATATTGCATTTCTTTTAAAAAAAATGAAATCCACCCTTCTGTAAATTTCATTAGGCCCTTAGTTGGTCCTTACAAATTTAAGTTTTCCTCAAGGGCTATTGTATTCCTATTCAACACAAAAGAAAATATGAATTTTATGTTTTTGAACAAATCATTAGGAAATACCCTACAACATATAATATTGATCTTGTAAAACCTCTTGGATTAAGTGTGTTTCCTACTGTGATTACTGTTGCCTGTGGGTGGTATACGCCATTTGAAGCCTGGTAGTTCAGTAAGAATGTTCATTATGTATTTATCATTGATTAAAAATACCCTCTTCAACACAGATAGTCGGTTCAGGGTAGGTTTTGATATCAACATTTAGCATATAGCATTTTATTCTAGGTGTAACATTTGCATGATGCCTTTGGATTGATCACATGGCGTGACTTATGTGATTCGTAATTTAAAAGTTAATACTGTTTATTTATTTCATTTCATGAAGAACTTGTTTTATACACTTTTGGTACCAACTCTAATGATGGGGCCATGTTGTTGTGAGGGTACCCATCAGGAATTCCTTGGACCACCCTCCCCTCAATCTGGGATGTTTACCCAACCAAAGGCGACAGAGAAAGGAATCGGATCTCCAAATTGTAAGTTAATTGCAACTCTGAAATAAACTTTTCCGGTCATTTATCATTTTGTTTAAAGATTCATTCGTCTTACTTTTGTTATCAATTACTAATGTCAATTTGTAAATCCTTGCACGAACTTTGACCATGCACAAATCCGGATGCAAGCTCTCGCCAGTTGTGCAAAAGGTATTTGGGTTTCATTTTTTCGCTCTTAACCAAATGACCTAAGTTATTCTAGGATTGATACAATTCTAAAACTTGATGGGTGGAAAGGTCCATTCATAAAGAGACTGTGTCCTTTAGCTCCGTATCACTGATTTACGGAAGGCATAAGGATCATAACCTTATTAATCGGTAAAATAATTGAATCATATAAATAGAATATGGTTGTGTATCGTTTTTAAATTTGTATGTTCGTCTTTGGCATGGAAATATGAACAATTCCTCCTTTCAAAGCAATAGATCTATTATATGGGTATTTCGGGAATGAATACTAATATGTATCTATGCACAGCGATTCTGTATTGACTCTTTCCAGGTTTTAACTTGGATTTTATGGAGAATTTCAAACGATTTCTTGTTTAATCCTATAGCTTTACTCCTTTTAAATTATCTTAGAATCTCATATGTATATTCTAGAGATTCTACTAAGATTAGTTAGACTGTTTTTCTTCCTTTATATTTAACACCTGTTGGATCTGTAGCTTGAAGGCTTACAGTCATCTGTGTATGAAATTAAACTTATTTATTTCTAAAATTTGTATTCCTTTAAATAAAAAACTCAACGAAATCGAAATAGAATATCAAACTTCTATGCGAGTATTAGGTATACATATATATAAATATATCTATCTATGTATGTATATAACTCTATACAAATATTTATTCTTACCATACATCGATATTATAGTAGTGTTATGACTCTGTATAATTCATTACAGAAATCTGTGAATGTATAATTATTTTTCATTCTTGTACTTATAAAAACACATGATCTATACTATTCGAAAATAGAATTGGACTGATTTTGTTAAGCTAGAAGTATTTTAGAGTGTTCACATAATTTAGTATATATAGGGAGTTTTATTCGAAGCATAAAATTAAACTTGCAGGGAATTTAACCTACGTTTGATCCATCCATTCGTAGTTTAGCTCACAACAATAATTCACATAGTATGTTGCTAGCTATACTCTCTTTTAGTCATTTACATCAAAATGATTCTTGATCAGAAACAAATTCAATAGAAATAATTCACCCAACAATATATAGATGTATTCTGACAATCATTTAAAGCAAGGGATATATAACCAGAAAAGAGTAGAGGAACATATCTAAACTAGTTCGTTGAAAGACAAAGGGAACAACCACGTTCCTTCCAACCTTAGAATGGAACAACCAAAGTCACTTGCTGCATTCACCCCCTAGTCTGACCATGAGTCCATGAGGGCAAACTCAAAACTCCACGTCAACAATAATCCTTCCACTTCAACAATTTCTCCTTTCCTCACACTCAGAGAACCGATGTTCATAACAACAAGAGATCATTATTCCTTCCCCCCAGCATACTAGGCAGCGTCCTGCCTCCTCTCATCTGCTATATATCCAAATCCATTTTTGCCTAGGTCTTTTTCCCCCCTTGGGAGTTTTCACAGCTTTCCAAATCCCTGATTTTCAGGGGTTTCCAATGGCCGAATTCTTGATTTTTCACTTGTCACATTTATCCGTGAAGTAGTTCCAACATGTTCCCCTCTCATGGAGTCATGGTCAGCTAATTTTAAAATGGTTGTTCCATTTGTCCATCAACAATCAATATAAAATATTTTGTCTCATACACGTGTGACAATCAAATAGTTAGTTGGGTCAAATCAGGTTTCTTCCCAACAGTCATAATCATCAATTACAATTAACTAAATTCGAAATTCAAATGGAAACAATTTTCTAATTTCGAATTTATTAAAAACAAAAATAATTTCTTAAGCACATTCCATATTTAAAAATAATTTATTTTGGGGGATGTTACACTTTCTATTGATCTAAGCGAATTAGAAAAGGAACTTTTCAACATAAAAATACGGAATGAGATCAATGTTGCCCCCTTGAGAAGGTACATTGAAGAATTCATCGAAACGGAGTTGAAGCAAGTCGTCGATGAAAGCCAACAGAAAAATACATAAGCAAGCAAATAGAAAAATGACTGATATGTACCATCATTGTAAGTCTATACTCATGACATCCTGCTAGTTTATCAATCCAGTTTTTCCACCTTTTCTGAATAGAAATCTCTAGCTAGGGACTGATACCTTCCAATTTCTTTTTTTCATGTATTACATTCTATCGTCGCCCACTTCTTCTTTCCACGGTCTTATTTCTTGTACATATGTCTCTTATGGTCCGTGGGAGCCCCAATCCCAGTCTATATGACAAACACATTTAAATTTTGAGGAATATGTAACAAACTATTATTTTTTGATATATTCCAAATAAAACTAATTTTTATCTCCTTTTATATTTATGTGCTTCTAAATTTTTATCTTCAACTATGCTGAATGTGAAGACATTCTATTTATTTGATTCAAATTGTCTTTTTCGCATACATATATTTTTCTGTTGGGTCCGTCGGAGCCCCAATGCCAGTCTATATGACAAACACATTTAAATTTCTAAGAATATGTAACACACTATTATTTTTTGATATATTCCAAATAACACTATATTTTATCTCGTTTTATATTTATGTTATCTTAAATTATTGTCTTCAACTATGCTGAATGTCAAGAAATTGTGTTTATTTAATTTGAATTATCTTTTTCTCATGCATATATTTTTCTACTCCACTACATATAACATTTTTTTGTCCTGGCACATATACAGACAGCTCTATGGAAATTTTACTTAACTATAACCAATTCAAAATACACATTGAATAGATGAAACATTGAAGAGATAAACCATGCAAAGTAGGACTACTCGAAAGAACGGAAATTTCGAACATAGCAAGATGAATTACATAGTTTCAAAAAACAAATGGGACTCTAGAGGACACTTGTCATTTCTTGCATAGATACCACCTGTCATTCATACTTCTTGCCACATCTGTGCTGCAATTTTCATCCGCCTCCACTACTTTTTCCCCATCCCTCTACATTTATTCCCAATTCAACCCGACAAAGACTACACTGCCATACAACACTTATTATTATTATTGATAACACATATCATTCAATGTTCTCATATCTAGTGATACCAATACTAACCTATTTTATATTATATTTTATTCCTTATATTTATATTGCTATGTTTTAATATATTTTAATGTATTTATATCTGTTTTGCTACTTTTCTATGTTTTAATGTATTTATATGTGTTTTACTACTTCTTTTCAGTTTTTTCTTCTTCTACAATTAAAATCTTTATTTAGTCTTTGTTTTTCTATTTGTTGGTTTTGGTGTCGCCTTAGTTTATTATATTTTAGTTTTCTTTTCGTAACCGTCCTTTTAGCTTTCTAAGGTTCGCTACCGTGTTTGTGTATTTATTACCAAGATGGTCATGTTATCATAAACTACTTATTCATATACTATTTGATGATGGATTTAGTTTGATAACATCAAACTCAAATTGATTATTTTCTTCACTATACAAAATATAATAATTATATTTTGTAATGAAATTCATAAAGTTATTTAAAACAAATTGTTTATATAAAAATTTATTAATAATTGATTATTTTCTTCACTATCCAAAATATAATAATTATATTTTGTTATGAGATTCATAAAGTTATATAAAATAAATTGTTTATATAAAAATTTATTATTATTGATAAAAGTTTCTTTATTATTAAATTTATTATTGATTATTTTCTTCACTATCCAAATATAATAATTATATTTTGTTATGAGATTCATAAAGTTATTTAAAGCAAATTGTTCATATCAAATTTTATTATTATTATTAATTATTTATTATTATTATATTTTTTATAAAATTAAATTGTTTATATCCAAGTTTATTATTATTAATTCTTTTGTTTCTATATTTGATAACTTAAATAAAATTCAATAAATTTAATTATCTAAAAAATTTAAATAAAATAATTAAAATTTATTATTATTGATAAAAGTTTCTTTATTATTAAATTTATTATTGATTATTTTCTTCACTATCCAAATATAATAATTATATTTTGTTATGAGATTCATAAAGTTATTTAAAGCAAATTGTTCATATCAAATTTTATTATTATTATTAATTATTTATTATTATTATATTTTTTATAAAATTAAATTGTTTATATCCAAGTTTATTATTATTAATTCTTTTGTTTCTATATTTGATAACTTAAATAAAATTCAATAAATTTAATTATCTAAAAAATTTAAATAAAATAATTAAAAATTTAATTATGAACAATTATTATGATGTTAATTTTTTTATTCATTAACTAAATATATTATTTACATAATATTAATAGAAAATCAACCAAATACAATACTTGACATACATTTTTTTACAAAATATTCAACTATTATTTATTCTTACATATTTTTTTAAGTAGAAAATTCATAAAGTTAGAAAATTGATAAAATTAGTAATAAAGTTAAAAATTTTAAAACAATTTCAAAAAAAATTATAGATTAACATTTACTATTATATATTCTTTATATTTAATAATTTAAATTTAATTAAATATATTAAATATATTATAATAGTTGAATAAGATAAGTTAACAAATTTTTTTGTAACAAATAAATATAACTATTCTTATTTTAGTGCACCATAAATTATAGTTTTGTTTTGTAATCTTAAATAATAAAAATTAATTAAAAAAAATATTATTATTATTATTATTATTATTATTATTATTATTATTATTATTATTATTATTATTATTGAAAAATTATATCATACTATTGTTATTACAAAAGATATAATTATTCAAATCACAATCATTTCACTCATGATATTTATGTATTTTTATTTGTAAGCATGTTTAATCGACATATTGTATTTTGGTAGATATTTTGGTAGACAAGGAACAATTCACCTTGAAGAAGATTTAAACATTATTTAAGTCATTAATAATATCAAAATAACAACTACATAAACTTGATATCAAATAACGACATAAACTTGATATCAAAAAACATAATATGCATGTGTGTTATATTGTTTATACATCAGTGAAGTTGTTATGTAAAAATGCACTGAAAAACAATTTAACTTACAAAATAAATATGCAAAGATCCACAATTAAAACTTTTTAGAGGTTTTGCTTTGTTGAGGCAATCACTCTTTAGTGCCTCTCATAATTTATTGGATGGACATCCTCTATCCCTCCCTATGTGCTTTGGCTGACATTTCCTCTTCCATGTGTTGCTTAACTTTCTCCAAAATGTTGTCCTTGGCATTCCTATATAAACCATAAATTCATTTCTAAATATCATACCTAGACCTCTTATTCTTTTCCTCAAGGGGATTATTGAATAGATGTCTCATTCATAACCTCAAAGTTCTTATAATTGGAGCCCTCATGAGTGGCACAAAGAACATCAAATCCATTCACATCCAAGTTCGTCATCTAAATCCCTACTTTGCCATAATTAGGACCACTAAGCTCTAATATTAGAACTTTCGAGTTTCCATTTTTCCTCAAAAACAAGAAAGGAACCCTGACCTAAGGTT
The DNA here is from genome assembly GCA_032191745.1 of Picea mariana. NCBI lineage: Eukaryota > Viridiplantae > Streptophyta > Pinopsida > Pinales > Pinaceae > Picea > Picea mariana. Next base: position 103,810 of record JASDQU010243118.1, read on the forward strand.
CATATTTAATAGAAGTTAGGAAGAACACTTGAAAAATATTTATAATCCATAAATGTAATGTACCTCTAAATTTAATAAAATTTTTGCTTTTGCCTTTTTAAGGCAATAAAAGTCATTCTTATTGTCATTGTGAACACAATTTGGACAATATTAATGAAACTTTTATCGTTAAAAATATGGTCGTTACTTTGGTTTCTACTAAACTTTAGTTATAAATTTTTTATAAGACTAGCAAACATCTTGTTTATAATTTATCTTGGCAAACCCACATATATGTATATCCTCCCTAATTATGACACTCCACCAAATACAACTCTTGCTTATACAAAGTCTCGACTCGATCAATATACTTTACTAACCATAACCCCAAGGTAATAGTATTCCATGAGAGGGTTCATTCAAGTACTTGACATGTCGATAACTAAGCACACTCATATAATTTTTATTTTATTTTTCTTGATACGTATTGTCTAAGAAAATATTTAAGTTCTTTGTCATCGACCAAGTGGACGTTGTTTAACTGGCTCATGCCAAGAAAAGAGTTGGCGTGGTCATACAAGAGTTGAGACTAGCACCCGGAAAATACTAGGTGATTTACTACATATTAACTGCACATAACATTAACCACTGACGTGCCATGATTCTATCCAATCCCGTTATTCCACCATCTCGATTTCACATGGCTTACTATACTAAGTACCCGTTGTTTAATGCACATTAAGAGTGGGGAGGGGGGCTCAAGCTGCTTCAAAACTCATTTGAACGAGACATCCTTGCATTATTTACCAAAAATTGATTCGTTGTATTTTTGTTCCATTCTGTAAATTTCTCTTACTAAGACGTAGAATATGCTTAGCTCGTTATGCCCAGAGATTTCTAAGGCAATGAACTCAGGTAGAGAATAGGATGAACAAGTCTATTATCACTGACAATATGAAAAAAAATTCACCATGTAATTAATATTACTTCCTGTGTTGTTTTTGTTTTTTCAGAAAGAACTGCATTCGCGCATGCATAAAATTCTATCCTTAGTCCCGTTTTATTGAAAAAAAAGGAGAATGCCTATGAATTTTCAAGACCTGGTACTAGAATTCAAATACAAAAGGGTAATAATAGGGCAACGTTTTCTATAAGTAAAGGGAAAATAATAGAATAATATTGTCCTCGTAACCAAGGGTCGAGTCCTTGAGTTTCTGTTGATAAGGTGGATGGATACATTCTGTAAGTTCTGAGTATTAAATCTGTAGCCATATCTTGTTTAAAACATTTGTCTCCACCAAGATTAAAGAAATATTGTGATTCTTATCGTATTTGTGGGGTTAATAATACCAAATCGTCTATTTTGTTTTTTTATCTATATATGCTATATAGTTAGTGTCCCACACGAATACCCTGAAAAATATGGTTTGAGTGTTATGTGCTAAAGAAGTTTTCCAATTTTGTTTTGATAGTTTTGTTTTCCGTTACTTTCCTTATTTAGTATCGCAGAGTTTGTAATACTTTGTTTTAAAATTGGTACAATATATGCTTCAGGGGAAAAATAAGATTTCTTATTAATTAATGTAGAAGTTAACTGAATGGTAATTGTTCATGTTTTAAAAAGTTAGAAAACTGTTCACATTGTGCAAGTCAACTTTTCAAACATGTCTACGATGCTCCACTTCATTCACCTTACCTAGGACGATGCAGGTACCAATCGTTGTTAAATGTTAAAAAAAAATACTAATTCCCTTTTTCAAATCCTCCATACTAATGGTTGGTTGGAAGGATCTCGCTATTGTGAAATATCAAAGTCTAAGCCGATAAAGGTATTCAAGTTTCAATCTCAGAGTTTTTACAAGTAACGTTGTAATTTAACTCCCGTGTATTTTATTGCTTGGAAAGAAGTCTCCTTAATAGTTAAGGATATGGTTTTATTCTTTCTCGATCATATCCGGACATGGTTTGCCTGAATATCTCAACTATGTTATATTTATATTGAAGAAACTCAAAACGTAAAATGTTGATAGTACTCACAATATTTTCCTTTTTTTCTAAATAGAATACTTTTTATTTTTAAGTAAAAAAGGGGAGGATCATGTTTATATTACTAGTGTAAATTTACAAAGTCTAAAAATGTCGCCAATTGTCCCGCCTACTAAGAGGAAACTGAGATAGCTGGCCTGAAGTGGCCATCTGTCTTCAAACAAGCAAAAATTTGGCAGGCCATCGTCATGCCCGAAGGAAACCAGGACGGACAGCCTGAATGCATTCAGTCCAGTGTCTAACAACCTCATTACAAACATATCTAATATCTACTGCTAGGAGAAAATGCAAATTAGAAACATTCATGTAACCTTTTGACCAGGCGAGTCGCCATCATCATCTTTCTTTTGCCATCCTGCTSGAATCACGTAGGCTTGCGCGTAGGTAGGACACTGTAGTCGTGGGGATGCTTTGGAGTGTGTTGCATACATCATATCTAGGCAGTGGCCGATTTGAACGGCTCTGAAGATCTGGTCATCCACCATACTGCGAGTTTCAAAGAGGAGCTCGAGATAACTCGTATCGTGGTAGGGAGGTTGGTCCTCCCAATCCTACTCAACAGTCAAGAAGGGATTTGGCCCTTGAGCATGGGTTCCCTCCGTGTCTGCTATGGCTTTGCTAAGTCGGCCTACTGGYTGATTATATTGTTGCGCTACTGTCTCTGGGGGTGGTYTGTGTGTTGGGCTTGCCGTTTCTTCTCCTCCGCTCGGCACTTCTTCCTGAACGTAGCAAGTGGTGAAGTACTCTGCTTGTTCTTCTGCCTTACGCCTATGAGAGGTTACAGGATCAAAAAGCTTAATCTCATTTTCAAAAGCCGTGGGGGGATTCCAATTGTCCAGGACGGTGAAAATTAGTTGTTCCGGACAGTTCTAGATGGATTCGTCTAGAGCCATCTCCTCCACATATGCCATGGGAGGCATTTTGTGTCTCATGTGCTCCCTCGTTGCCCTGGTTGCCTGCGCAGATGCAAGGGCCAACGTTCGCTGAAATGCCTTTTGCCTCTTCCTGCGAGAGTCATAGGCATACCACGTCACGCCTCTGCGAGGATTCCTGCGCGCTCTCGGCATGTGGAGGAGATGAGCTAAGGCCAGGGCATCGACAAAAATATTGGCCTTGCTCCAGCACCCCGCAAATTGGATTTGCAAATACATCGTTTTGCCATTCAAAAAAATGATAAGGGTGAGGCTGATTGTGACCGTGGCAACCATTAAACCTRAGTGCTTAATTCTTTGGAGTGTTGTTCCCTTTGCTTKCTTGAGRGGGCTCATCAACTGGACATGGCTGCGCGGGTGCCCTCCCAGCTTTAATGGTGAGAGGATGGGAGGCGGTGGCCATTATTTATGGAACTGCCCATCACATTGCCACTTGTCCTGCGTGTTCGATGTGGCACCCCATCCGGGGTATTCAAGATAGAATACTTAGTCCTCATTTKTTATTGTATTTATATAGCTTAACACTAATAAATTCATTAATATACAATTTTACTCCTAATTGTTAACTCTGTAGTKTSTTTTTTTGTTTACAAKAGTTTTGTCATGTTCTACKYTGTATTCATATTTATAAAACTAACAACAGAAACCCCCATTATCAACCATTTCTATAGAATTATCAAAGTATTTATTTTCTTCTTCAATGTATAAAATATTATAGATATACCATAGTTGTATAGTATTTAGAAAATATACTATTATATATGGTAATTTCCAAAATTTTAGAACCTTGAGTAACTATACCATATTATTTGTTTAATATCCCCTTTATGATGACTTATAGCTAACATGCATAAATCCATTTATGGAAATGAAAGTAATATATTTAAGTTCTATAGTATACATAAATCTATATCAAATTCTGTAACTACATGCAAATCACCAAATCCAACCTGAATAATACTGGTAAAATAAGATACATCTATATCGATCAATTTCTATAGCTACATGTAAATCAATAAATCCAATGGGAAAAATATTAGTGAGATAAGATACATCTATTTAGATCAATTTTTGTAGCTACATGTAAATCAATGAATCCAACATGAATAATACTGGTGAGATGAGATACATCTATATAGATCAATTTATGTAGCTACATGTAAACCAATAAATCCAACATGAATAATATTGGTCAAATAAACTACATATATGTATAGTCAAGATGGAATCAAATGACACAACCACGTTCCACCTAACCTTAGACGCAGAACAATCCATATTACCTTTTCTCGTCACCCCCTAGCCTAACCATGACTCGATAAGGGAAAACTGAGCTTCACTCATTCACTATTTTTCTGTATAGTTCAGAAAATCACTTTTTCCTAACACCATTTGTGCTCCCAAACAAGAATATTCATTTTCACAAAATACTAAGTAGCGTCCTGTCTCCCACATATTTTGTATATATCTCATTTTTCTTTTCCTAAAAATTTTTCCTTCCATTTCCCTCCTTGGAAATTCACAGCTTTACAAATCCTCGATTTTTAGGGGCTTCCAATGACAAAACTCCACTCGTGACACTTTTAAAAATTATCTTTGAGTTAAATCAAACATGTTACCCACTCATGGAGTCTTAGTTATGTACTTTTAACCTGGTTGTTCCACTTGTTTCCATCATTTAATTTATTGTAAATATGTTTATCATACATTTTTTCATCAAAAGAGGACAATTGGAAAGTTCAACTCTTGCTCAACTCTTTCTCAATATATTAATTAAATGCGTTAATAATAACCAATATGAATTTCCATAAATGAAAATTTATTTTCAAGGAAATATCATTAATAATAAAAATGTTTTTAATTTTTGAGTATGTCACATCCTCTCCCCCTTAAGTATAACAATGTCCTCGGTGTTAGTCTTTCCCTCAATTCCTCACTTGGAATAGAACTGGATAAGATTTCATCATTTCATCTTCTACCTCCCAAGTAGTCTCCTCAGAGCCAAAGTGCTTCCATTGCACTTTCACCTGGGAAATGGCTATGTTCTGATGTATTGTTTATTTCATACCCAGAATGAATAGATGTTCCACTTGGAAATCGCCCTCTGGTTTCACCTACACCATATTCCAATCAATGATGTGAGTAGGAACATGAATATATGTTTTCAAAAATGAAACATGAAAAACATTATGAATTTTTAAATTTGCATGGAGTGCTAGTTGGCATGCCACTCATCTGATTTGAGTTAAGACTTCGAATGGATCACAAAACCTTGGTGCCAACTTTGAACAATTCCCTAGTTTTATTGAGTTTCTTTCTTCTTGGAATTTAAGGTATACATGTTCTCCAACATCAAATTCTTGATGTCATCTTTTATGATCTGCAAATCTTTTTTGTCGATCTTGCACAACCTTTAAATTGTGTTGGACCTTTCTGACTGTTTGTTCCATTTCTTGGAGAATTTCTGGTCCAACCATGATTCCGTCGACTCGATTATCCCAAATAATTGGAGTTGTGCATTTTTTGCCATATAAAACTTTAAAGGGACTCATTTTTGTTGACGCTCGATAATCGTTATTGTCTACCAATTCGACTGAGTGTAGGTTTTCTTTCCAATTAGTTGGATTTGTTTTTACGTACTTTCGTAGAACATATTCAATATTACGATTTGTATGTTTTTTTTTCCCATTCATTTGCGGATGATAAATTCTGCTAAAATTCAAATTAGTTCACAAACAAGCAAACAATTATTTAAAAAAAA
>JASDQU010243119.1:0-13308 GCA_032191745.1 Picea mariana
TTATGCCGAACCACGATTAGGACCAGGTTTCTAATGTCTTCTAATGCTCTCTTTTTATTGGTTCAACACCACTGGCTCTTTTTTTTTTACTGTTCATATTTCGTCCCTACATGGCATCATAGCATAGATTGCCTCCTTTTGCATGACATCTAGCTCTGTGATTATTTTGGCTCTGCGTGGCCTCATAGCATAGCTCACATCTTTTTACTTGACATTTGACAACGGTGGTTTCCCACCAGGGCACCGCTACCATGAAGATAAATGCCTCTCAGATAACTGTTTTTTTTGGTTAGAAATCAATACAAACTCTAATTTACAAAAAATAAAAAATACGTTTTAACGTATTATATTTATAAAACATATGCAATATACGTTATATATATATATATATATAAAGTATATTATATATGTCATCCAATTTGGATATATATATATATATACACGTTAATGGGATCGCGCCAGCCCCCCGCGGGCTTGCCCCAGGTCCCGTGGGTGCCCAGGACCTTACACTAGAAGTACACTTCTCGAAATACCTGAGATCCTTACGTCATTACTTGAACTTATCTAAATACCCGAGTTATCTATTCTTCAAATTTCAATTACGTAAAATAGTTACTGCGACTTCTAGTCAACTATCTGAATTGACATAATTTCTACGAATTCCCTCACCTTAATTTCATTATATAGCCAATTATTAATTCTCCTTTGTTATCGATCTAATCTCTCCTCGCTTCCAATTTAGAATATTGCAACATTCCCGTAGATAATTGTTATAGAGGTTACAATGTTCTTACAGGGTTGGAATAAATCTATGCCAATAAGCTTCGGTCGAACTAAATCGACAATCCAGGGTACTACTCTTCTGTATAATTCCCATCTTTCTTATGAACAATCAGAGTAACATACACCGTCATCTAAATGCTAAAACTCATATTCACATTCACGCTAAGTTTTTGACTGTGTATTTTGGGTTGACATACACTCTAGAATGTAGAACAAATTATCTTGCAGTTGGGACATCTACCTCTACTTATTATCTTTGTTATGGTCGTTGTATTACACATTCAACAACTCATTCCACTTCATTTGGTTGTTCATACTAAATTCACAAGGTGTCGTTATTATAATTTTAAATGGGATTGTTGTTTTTTGTTTTATATAATATATAATTTTAATATAAAATATATGTTTTTTGTTTTATATAAATTTTAATGTAATTTTAAATTTTGTATTAAAATTTTAATTTTAGATTTTTTAATTTGAGGTTTTTTTTTATATATACATTTTTTATTTTTTAAAATTTTTTTCACATTTTTTATTTTTTGGGGGTTATAATTTTTTTTTACTTTTTATTTTTTATTTTCTTTTATTTTACATATATATTTTTAATTTTATGGTATTTTTTCTTCTTTAGTTTTTATAATGGTTTTTTTAATATAAATTTGTTTTTAAAATGCTTTTTTTGTTTTGTTTTTTAATTTCAATTTTTTTTGTTTTTTTGTTTTTTTTTATTTGAATAAAAAAATTGAATTATATCTTTTTGGTAAATATTTAAAAATAGTGTTATTTAACTACAATTATTTTCTGTATTGAAGTAAAGGTAAAACAATGTGAAAAATGATATTTTCCACCATATTTAAAAAGTATGGAATCATAACTTAATTAGGGACACACAATTATATGAAAAATCTTAATTTAAAAAAAATAAATGGTGTACAACATTTTTAACAATGGATGAAGCATGGAAATATGATTAAAAACACCATTGAATAAAAATAAAAAAATAAAAATATTTGAAAATAGATGAAAAAACATCGTTCAGATTTTTTTTTGTTTTTTTGAATAATTTGAAAATAAATGAAAATGCAATCACTTAAAAACAAAAAAAGTGGAAACCTTATTTATTCGAAAATTTAAAATATCAAAAAACCACCTAAAAAGGGAGGGGGGTGCTACTCGTAGCACTATTTTTAAAAACGGGGTAAAAAATTTGACCCCCCAATAAACAAGAACTCTGTAGAGTTCTCGTTAAGTTGGTAAAAATAAGAATATTAGTGTAGTAAAATAATTAAAAAAACATGCATTAAATTAAACTATAAAATTAATTACAAGTATACCATTCAAACATAGAATATGGAGGGAAACCACAATACTCATATATTAGTCCAATAGAAAGGCATGATCATGAGTAACAAAACCTGGGGAGAATTCTTGGATGCAAATGAAATTCAACACTCTCCTTGGGATGGGTATTTTCTCTCCTTGAAATTGCAATCTAATAATGGTGAATGAATGAGTCTTTGTTATTTGAGGAAATAAAAAAAATAAGAATGATGGTGATGAACAATAGAGGTAAGAGAATAAGATATATGATATCCAATATCATTCCTACAACATAACATTGCAATCATTATGTTGAAATGTTTCCCATGGCTTACATTTATGAGAAATTTTGAATTATTTGAAGAACCAACTCCAATGTGAAATATCTTCATTCAAAATGGAGATCCCAATACTTTAAAGGGACTTTGTAATTCCAAAGTACTCCTCATGAATGGGATGGAATCTCAAATGTATCCTATACATCAACCTAGAGCTACTTGAGATATTCCTTCCTCATGAAATATGTTGAATATGTTACACTCTCTCATGTGATAAACTTTCACAGATTTCGAAGGAAATGTCATGAAAGTTGCATGAGTGTTAGTGCAAGAAGGTTGTGCAAGTGTATAAAAATCCACTTTGTCATATTTTTTCCCTTTCTCTTTGAGGTGATGTAAAGTAGTCGTGAGATATCCTTATTATGTTGTATTCTTTCTTATTGATGTTGTTTTTAAAAAACCACTTAAATATTTCTTGTGAAGGAAATTAAGGTGATAACAATTTCCCCCTAATGAGATTAGGACTTGTTGTATATACAAAATATATCATTGTTTTTTTTCTAACATATTATTATTTTGTAAAGAATACTAGAGAGAGAGGAATTTCCATGGAAAAGTGATTATAGCCGCCTAAAAAGAACCAAACATACCTATGTTAATGATATTTTATACAAATGAAGCAGGATTTCCCATGCTTGTGAAATTATAAAAAAATATTACAATAGTAGACGTGTGTGAATTGGGCTCATGTCTTGAAGATTATGGTCCATTTGTATTGTGAGAACAATGAATAGTTTTGTAAATGAAAAATACTTGAAGTGGAAACTTATAAAACTGACAAGGGAATTAGTATTAGTAGATGGCTTCTCATTTTGAGGGCCCCTAGAATATATAGGAAGTAATGTAAAAATATATCCTACTTGAGGGAATATATATCCCAACAAGCCTAGGGGTCTTCAACTAGAACTAAAAATTGCAACCATTACAATATATGACCCACATACATGTGAAAATCATTTGATATTGAACACCGTTGGGGCTAGCTAAAGCATAAATAAATGATGGTTCTCTCTATCTAGTCTAGGGTTCACCATTAACAATGGGAATATGAACGAAGATACAATGAAAATCCTACAACAATATGAGTTGGTGTTGATAGTGGTCAACATGAAAGAAAAAAGGATTATAGGTTCCTCGGGATAAAAAAAGAACAAGCAAAGTACTAAACTTTAATTTGGGGGATTTTGATAATGATGGGTGAGTTTTCCAATGAGGATGAGAATCAACATTTCCATTAGGTGGAAAGTTAATGGAATTTGATGGTGTCAACAATAAAAAAACAGTTGGACATAATATGATATGATGTTAGTGGACAACCATATAGGTTGGTGAGTGATAAATTGGGACTAAGGGTAAGTGGAGACAATGGAAATATAGTTGATCAAAGAAACTTTGGGAATCACGATAAACAGTACTAGGATATGGGAGGTGTTTTAGACAAGTAGGATTATTATTAGAATGGATGAGTCATTGAAAATTCTCCAACCAAGGCTGACAAGGACTACCACCAATTTTGAGACATACACCATCATATGAAATAGTATGAGTGTTAATGATGTTTCTCTCATTTTTTTTTCTTTTTGATGTCTTTTTCATGTTTTGGTGTTTTTCAATTATTAATTAATAAAATAATTTGGATATGTTATGGACACAGATATGACGAAATTTATCTTACTCAATACCCAATAGTTATTTCCAAATAAATCACTTATTGAATTTAAGCACATTTGAGTAATCAACTAAATATGCAACAAAAGAATAAACTACGAAACCAAAATCAGGCAGACATAAACACCAATATTTTTGGGTAGATACCCATGGAAAAAACAAACTAGAGGGAAAACCAGTGTTGAGACTGATTTTATTATGCTAAAATCATGGCTCTTGTTGGTTGTTACTCTATATTCCTACTTCCTAGTCTAACCCAGGTTCATATCTGAAAAGGATTCCAGCAAATCCCTCTAAAACTATTGGCCCTCTTGGTAAACCAGAAGGAAACACAACACATAGAGTGTACTGTGTAGTATCACCCAAGATAGTTCTATGGGTGACTGCAATTCTCAAGTTCTTGCATTCGAGGATTGAGTGGGGATTAGGGATTGTATTTTGTGATCTTCATTTATTTCATCTATTGTCCATCTATATTAAACACTTTGTCATTCTTTATTCATGCATGAAAATCAACATATCTAACTACCTCATTATTACATTCATTTAATATTTAATCATTTTCAGAAAGGACATAAATAATAAGCATTTCACATAACACACGATCTACCATGATTCACCCCCTCCTGGGATACGTCCATAAAGATATGGCTTCTTAGGCTCTTTTATTATGGTTATGTAACATATAGTGTCACACACACTAAAACTTCATTTATACGATTACAAAACAGGCGCTACAACCTTTGTGAGTCTAACTAGATCGCACCAGGATCCTCAACCTGTGATCTAACCCTAAAGGTCTAGTTACCTCACCCTCCCATAACTCAACAAATTAAAAAAAGGTATCAGATCCTATAATTGTTTTTCCTTGCTATGCAAAACAATCTTCTCTAACATGCTAGGTCTCCCGCCCTTGACCTTCTAGGTACTTATTTATTCTTATTCTTGGCTTCTCAACCATTACAATGTTTTATAGAAAACCTAACCCTAATGAGGTTAGGTTTTCCTGCATGCACGCCTCACATGCTACTTTTCCTCTTTTCTCGACATCACTTTTCCTTTATTCCCGATGCCCTCCCCTATTTTCTGACGATGCTCTAATTCCTTCAATGCTTATTTGATTTCTCTCAACATTGGTGTATGCTAACAAGACCCCAACACTGAAATCATGACTTGTCCCGAGTCATTCATAGATTCCATCATCTTTTACTGCATGTGCTAGTGCATCGTACATCTCTTCTTTCCACTGGAATTGCTCCCGAGCTTGGTTTCTCTTCTTTGTCATTGCCTCTACTACCTGCGCGGCGACTGGAGGTATTAATATCTCTCCCCATTGCAAGCCTATCCGTTCGATTGCCACTTTTGTTGTGTTGATCTCCACGACCAGTTTCTCTGCCTTCTCCTATAAGGGCTCCAACTGAGCCTATCTTTCCATCTTTTTCTTCTTCCATGAGGTTCTTTATCTCTGCGACAATTTTTATCTTTTCTGGCAAGGACATTGTTCTATTTTTTTTCTTCAAATATGTCATTGTTGCGTGCAATTTATCTTCATACCCTAGCAGATCCTATAAGATCCTATCCTCTAGTAGTTGTGTCTATAGATGGGCACTCTTTTCCAACATCTCTATCAAACAGAAATCATTTTAGAAATCGGAAAGGAATCCACAGAAATAGAAATGCGTTATTATTATAAGGGGAGCCCTTTAGTAATGTTTACAGAAACTAAAGGGTGGATTCTTTGCATATTCTGGGCGATGTTCTCTGCAGATGTTGTCGTGCCCTGTTCCCTTTGCGTTATGATGTTTAGAGGAGTAGTAGGTACTGCATGCTCCTCCAGTTCCTTGATCTGGTATTTTTATTGTCATAATGCCTACACTATATTTCTCATCATCTCTTCTGAATACGCTTCCTCCGATTTTGTGGTATCTGAAATGGCTTGAAAGACTACCCGTATATGGTTCTCCATATCATCCAGTTTTTGATCTGCCCTCTATTTCTCCTTCCATTATTGGATGATGAATTCCTTCATTATCGTATTCGCCTCATGTGCTATCCATATATTCATCGCGTCAGACCTTGCTCAAGATTGAATCTCCTAAAGGATGTTGACCTGCAATTTATATAGTCGGTAAAATCATGAAGATGGGTAACCCTTTTGCTTGTTTTATGACAATGTTTTTTAAATTTTAATAGGTTCTTCAACTTCTAGTAAACAAAAGTATTTTTTTATTTAGAATTTTACTTTACTGTAAAACAAAAATTGTGAAGAATTTTGTTATCTTTCTACTGACTATTTTTTAGTTTTTTTTATTGATATTTGATATGTCAATTTGGCAATTGTTTGACAGTATGTTCCTTAAAAATAAAGAGAAATATAATGAGTTATTTTTTCCCACAACAATGTATCCATTATTAATTTTTTGTTTTTGACAAATGAAATATACTACAACAATCTAGAAAGACTCTATTTTGTGATGACTATAGTTTTGAATCTAACGGATGAATATTATAATTTATAGAATTTTTTGAAGTTGACCAATCTGAAAAAATTATAGATTTTAAACAAATGTTTTCCTCCACCGTGTATCTATTTTAATTTTTACTTAAAAGTAAAATCTAAAAATACCCTTTTGAAGAGAATATTTTAAGGATTATGAATATAATTTTTCCATAATTTTCCACTGTGTATTTTTAGAGATATGGATTTTTCATTTCACCAAATCATAATCTCACCCAAAAATACTATGCAGTGAATCTTTTATAAAATTAAATAAAATTAGATAGAAACAATGAAAATGAAAACAAATTATAACCAATGAAAGTAGATTCAATTTTAAAAATGTTGGTATCAATTTTGAAACTAAATTCTGAGTATTTGTAGGAGTTCTCTACCTCCAAAGATGAAGTAAGATGAAGAGAATTTGCAGTTTCCTACAAACAGTCTCATTTTCAGGTTTTCGACCGAAATATTCTTTCGGCCAAAACCTAGTTTTTAATAGAATCCTTTAAAAATAAACGTTTCGGTGGAAAAGTATTTCAACCGAAATATGCTTACCACAGGAAAATAATTCATCCGAAAAACATTGTACACGAATTTCAAGGGCGCCGTTAAATTTGACGTGCAAATTTTCGGTCGAAAAAAATTCCTAGCAACATTTTTTCGGCCGAAAAATTGTCGCTAGGAATTTTGGAGACCCGATTGTCATGAAAGTCTTACCCATCTTCATGATTTTACCCTAGTGCCTTTGTCAGAATCTTAGGCAAAGCCAAGTCCAGTGTGTCAATGTATTTTAAAGGCTTCTACATTGTCTCCTCATCAAGAAATAACATCTCAGGTGTTAATATGAATTTGGCACTCCCTTGTGCTATGATATCCACTGTTTCTTAAGCATGAAATCCTTACCTATCATTTTCTGGTGTGCCCTTATGTTCTGGTTCGACCTGTATCTTCAACTACTCCATTGCAATTTTTACCTCCTATATTTTCTCCAGAATTGAAGCCCGATGGTTCTCATAATTTTTCCACACCTATGACAGTCTATCTTCCACTGACATGGATATCAGCTCCACATCATCTAATGTGAGTTTTTTTTCCATTGGTTTTTTGTGGGCCTTCACATTCTTTCTGGAGCCACTTGATTGCTCCTCTATTCTCTTTCTTTGGGTATTTGATGGATCCAATGACTCATGCATCGCTATATCCATTCCTGTATAATGTGCCATTTATTCCTCCATAGGTTTCTCCCGTGTCTCTATTCTTATTCCTTCTGCTCTTCGTTGCTCTGTCGTTCCTCTTGGTGCATGTTTTGGGTGGGGTGGTCCTTGTGTAGAACCACGCTGGGATTTATTGTTTTTCCAACTTTTCTTTTGTATGGGATTGATTCCCCCCTCTTGACCTCATTTCGTCTTCTTCTTTTTGTTCATGTTGTTTGTGTATGTCTACTACGTAGGGAATGTTCTATTCTCCATCGTAGTTTGTCCTCCTAGCACTGTCTTTGGGATTATTGGTGTTATCCACTCTTCAGAGCACTCTTCAACCTCCATATGGATATCCTACATCGTCATGCAGTAATTCAACTATAGCCACTCCTTGGATGGATCCCTCTTTTATTGTAGCCACATACTATGGCGTGATACTTGGAAACTCGCTATCTATCCAAAGTCTTGGATAGTTTCTGGTGAGATTCTCCATGTGTCTTCCAACTTGGTATGGATATCTGTTAGGTACAGAGCGAATATGTCACTGTTGATTTTCTTTTCCTTGGGATCCACTATGCTTCGAAGAGACATGTAGCGTACTGTGCCACACTTTCATGTTCTTTGTAGGTACACACTATATGTGGGTTCTTGCAATCCCACCAATGCAATGAGGATGAGTAACCACGAGTAGTGGAACTTAGAGACCCAATCTTGTGTGTCCTTGAAATATTCTAGAAAGTAATTTAGTAAATAAGGGGCCCAACTCATCGAGCTCTCGTTCACACACTGTGCTGTCGCTGCTACTATTCTTGCAGGTACATCCTCGTTTCGGCACTTGTGCATTAGTTTTCAACCTAACAATATTGTTTTAAATCTGGTCGCAGGATCGTTGACGTCATTGATCGTAATTCCCCTATTACCCCTCTCTGTGCCATACTTCGCCTTTATTTTGTCGAAGATTTCTTTTTCCTTTGTTTTGTCTTCTAAATATTGTTCTGGATTCTCCCCATATGTGGGTAACCCAATAATTTCTGCAATCAGATCAACATTGATAGGAATGAGCCTATCCATCCACAAAATCCCTCCATATAATTGCGCTATGAGTTGCTTCACACATTCATTGATGTCTTTACCATGCTCAAAGTGTGGTATGTCCAACAAATTCATGATTCTCATGTTGTATAACCCCAAGATCCACTGCACAGGCTCCAATAGTGGTGCGCCTGATGGGCCTTCTCCCCTTCTCTCAAAGAAATTCTACTGCACCAAGTCTGGGATTTTTACTATATCCGCCACATCATGGTAAAAGTATTTAAGATAATCTACTCCTCCCACCATTCTGTTATAGAAATTCACTCCCTTGGGGATTTTTGGCATCACTATGGATAATTCCTCCTATGTGCATTGTACACCTTGTGCACTGCTCTCTGCTCCTTCCTTATTCTTATCTTGTGAGGATGATACCCCAACTACTGGCATGGCCTTGAGCACTATTTCATGGTCTGCTTCTGGTTCTTGGCCCTTCTCTAGGCCTTGCTGAGTCGAATACAAGGATTGTTCTTCCTGTTATATCCCTATTCCCCTAGACACATAACATTATGTCATTTTTGAGTCCTCCTCCGTCTATTCGGCCTCATGTGTGGGGTTTTGTTCCTCCTCTATGTGCGTGGTAGTAGGCTTTTATTTTGGCATGTGAATCTTGTCCACATCCACCATTGTGGGAATCTCCAACATTCTTTTTTCTGTTACTCGAGCACTACTTCTCGTATTCCGCCTAGTTCTTTCTGACATTCCAACTCTTGTTGGTGACATTCAACTAAATTCCAATTACTAGCCTCAAATCGCCACTAGTTTTTGTCACTTCACACTTTTTCACGCTTCAAATTTGCACTCTTCACTCTTCTCATTTTCTGACTTTTATAGCAGGACGACGAAATTACAGTTGTGTTGCACTGACGATTTTCACTTTTTCTCTTTCTACTGTGTTTCTTGCATGGTGTGCCTTTCTACTCATTGATTGCTCCCCTGCGCAGAATTTTTTCAATCACTAGTTTTTTTGTAGCACATAGTTAATTCTAACAGTTCTATTATATCAAAACCCTCCATCTTTTTCGATCTGTTTGTATTCTTATCCCATTTCTACTTTTTATCGATTTTCTTGTTTTTCTCCTTTTTTTTTTTCTCATTTTATCTATATACTATAATACACTATGCATATATTTTCTTACTGCGCTATAGGGTTCAAGTGCTAGGAGGTCAGTTGTCCCTATACAATTTCAGTCGACTCCCATTGATAATTCTTCTCAGTTCCATGCCTCCCAAGTCTTTTAAATGTACTGATCCCCCGTCGGTGATAGTCTTCACTTTGTATGGGCCCAACTAATGAATTCTGAATTTTCCTGGATGCTGAAAAAATTTACTATCATACAACAAGACTAGGTCTCCCTCCTTGAAACTCTTCCTCTTGATATGTCTATCATGCTAATATTTATCTCTTATGTTTTTCACTTCCTAGTGAAATCCTACCAGAATCTTATCTTCCTCCATTTCCATGAGTTGACTTAGCCTTTATTTTACTGTGCCTCTTTTTTTCATGTTCGTAATTGCTACGAATCATAGGTTAGGTACCAGAAATTATAATGGCACCACTGCTTCTTGTCCATACACCAACCTGAATGGTGTCTATCCTGTCAAATTTTTGCATGTAGTCATGTATTCCCATAGTACAGTTGGTACCTTCAAATCCCAATCATCCTTGTTGACATTGCAAATCTTAGTTATGGATTTCTCTAAGATCTTATTGAAGGCTTCCACTGTTACATTTGCTTGAGGATGATATAGTGTACTCTTATGATGATAGAATTCAAATTCCTTGGTCATAGCCCTGATAGTACTGTTGATAAAGTGAGTGCCTTGGTCACTCATCAAAATCCATGGACAACCAAATCTAGTGATCATTTGTTCAAAACATAAGTATGTTTCTATCTCTGCGCTACAATCTTTTACTAGTGTTGCTTTTTCCCATCTTGTTAGGTATTATTTTGAAGTAATGATATACCTTTCTCCTGACCTCTTTGCTGGTGGGTTAATTGGTCCCACAAAGTCTATTTCCCATTTTTCAAATACCTACAACGTTACTTGTGTTGGTTGTGGAGCCTAATTATCTTCCTAATTTAGAGGTATTTTTTTTCAACTATGTTTATACCCGATGAATACTTTACACCCTGGAAGAATGTACACTCCTCCACGTCTGGGAATGCAGAGGGGGTTACCCCCCCTATGGGGCCTGGGGGCTCTGGGGGCAAGCGGATCCCAGTGGGGGTTCAGGGGACAATGTTTCCCGATGGGGGTTTGTAAGGTTTATACCTGTGAAGTAAAGCAATGCATATATATTCTTAAGCAAAATAGAAATTAATCAATGACTCATACACATAGTACACAGAGATGTATACCAGAAACCCTCAACCGGGGAAAACCTTTCTTATTTTCATTATATTGAATTTCACCATTCACCATAAAATATATACAATGTTTTTAGGTATTCTGTAGATACCAAAACCCTAATCCCTTAATCAAGGATTAATTTAGAAAACTGCTAAAAATAGCAAAAACTGCTCAACCTGATCGTGAGACAAAGTTGTCGACCCTGATGTGCCCACACACACACATTCAAGGAATATAACATATACCCAACATTATCCCACTTGTTGTTTTCTTTGCATCCAGGGGTCCACAGGGTTATATAGTCAACAACCCAAGGAAGCAATGCCCATTATTACTCTACACCAGGAGAACTTTTTTGTGCTCACAAACTTTGTCAATAAATATGAAACATTATTCAAAGTGTCAAAAATTTTCAACAACACCTTCTGTTCCTCAACGATGTCTCTCACAAAGTGATACTGAACATCAATATGCTTTGTCTTCAAATGATAAGCTGGGTTCTTTTCCAAGAAGATTGTACTCTGACTGTCACAATCTAATCTCACTACTTGTTGTACCAACCCAATACTTCAACACAATCTCTATAACCATACTTATTCCTTTCTTGCATGAGTGGCTGCCATGTATTCAACTTCTATAGTTGAGAGTGCCACTACAACATGTATTTTTCTCATCCAACTGATTTCTCCCTCAAATAGGTTAAACACATACCCACTTGTAGATATTCTGCGATCTAGATCTCCAACCCAGTCTTCATCAACAAAACCATGTATATTCACCACTCTGTCTAATCCTGGTCTTCCTTGGTAGCACAATCCATAACTGGTATTTCCATGAAGATACCTGAAGACCCTCTTTACTATTGTTCAATGCTCCTTCCCTGGTTGTGACATATACCTTCTCAAAACTCCCACTACATGTGCAATGTCCGGTCTAGTACAAACCATTGCATATATCAAACTACCAACTGCACTGGCATATAGAACATGGGACATGTCCTCTTCTTCTTCCTATGTCTTGGGACACTGATCTGAAAATAAATTTACACCTATAGGAATAGGAACCTTGACCGGTTTACTTCCATGCATATTAAACCTCTACAATATCGTCTCAACATATTTTATCTGATTCAACCAAAGTTTTCTATTTGCACGATCTCTTTTAATCTCCATTCCCAGATTGAAGTTAGCAGCACTGATATCCTTCATGTCAAATTTAGAGGATAACTCTGATTTCACCTCCTTGATAACATCCATGTTATTTCCTACCAACAACATGTCATCAACATACAACACTACATAAATGAAGTGATTACCAACCTGCTTGGAATATACAAAATGATCATCCTTTCTTCTCACAAATCCCAATCCAAGGATGTATGTGTCAAACGTTTTGTACCACATCCTAGGTGATTTATTCAGACCATATAGTGACTTCTTTAACTTACATACCATCTCTTTCTTTCCCTTCACTACAAAGCCTTTTGGCTGCTTCATGTAGATTTCTTCTTCCAGATTCCCATGTAGGAATGTTGTCTTCACATCCATTTGTTCCACTTCAATATCAAAAGCAACAGCAATAGATAAAACAAATATAATAGAAATTAACTTAGCAACATGAGAAAAAATCTCACCAAAGTCAATTCCCTCTACCTGGGAATAACCTTTTTCCACTAACCGAGATTTGTATTTCTCCACTTTAACTTGTGCATTAAACTTCTTCTTAAACAACCATTTTCTACCAACATATTTTCTTCCAGCTAGAAACTCAACTATATCCCATGCCTCATTCTTATCCAAGGCATCCATTTCTTCAACCATGGCCTTCTTCCAGAGTTTACCATCCTCTGAATTCACTACTTCCCTAACAGTTCTGGGATCATCATTAGTAATAGATAAAGAAAAATTGGAATGGAAATCAATTGGACTATACCTTTCTGGTTGCCTTTTATCTCTCACTAATCTCATCAATACTGGGGTATGAGGTTCTTCTTCTGCTTCTACTTCCTCTTCTTCAGATGATTCAGATTTTGCATCATCCAACTCAAGCTCTATTT
>JASDQU010243119.1:22202-39386 GCA_032191745.1 Picea mariana
TAAAAGATATTTGTGACTTCTCTTTCACATAAATTAAATTGTCTTTTAGCTTATGCAATGTATTTTGTTTTCACATAATATTTTTTTTAGTCATTTCTTTGGCTTAAGTCATATATATTGATTTTTTTCATAATAATTATTTTTGCTCTATGCAATTATTTTATTTTTTACATAATCACATTTATTATTTATCAATTAATTTTATTTGGGATGGTTGGAGGAATCATTGGGTTTAATTCCTATTTTGTATTGTGTTAATTATTTTCATTATAATTGAAATTTCTATAAACAAATTGTGCAGGAAACTTGTATGAGGGGTGATTTGGTGAGATTAAACAAATAATGATGAGTTTCCAAGATTGACTAAGTTTGTAGCTATCTTTATCATTGAAATTATGAGGGTATTTTTATTATAGTTTATTACAATTAGTTTATATTTCATTTTTAATTTATAGTAGTTTTCCTTTTTATTGACTATAAACTCATCATATTTATTTTCCCAAGATGTTTGATAAGAAATATGAGTCCAATCAAAAGTTAGAGGTTCACAATTCATATCAAAACTAACAATAAGGATCTAGGCTTTGAGTAGGTCATAAATATAAGGATCATCAAGGCATACTACATACTTAGAATATATAGTTCAAAATGTAGAACCATCACATAAGGGATCTTGGAATCCTCCTATGAGGGCATCAAAAAAATTATTGTGGAAAGTGTCAATGACATAACAAAAGGATGAAATAGGAAGATATGGTTGAACCAAAGGGTTAAGGCCGAACTTAATGGCTCCAAGATGTGCATACATGTAACCATGATTTTTTCTCCAGTCTAATAGATTCTTCTCAAGGAGGTTGATATGGACTGCATCATCATTAGAATTAAAAGGAATATTCACTGATGGACTTTAATGAATGAATGAAATAAGTATAGCCACCATTTCAAACTATAGACCTGGTGAGGATAGATAGGTTGTAATTCTCAATGTTTGGTAGAACTTGGTTCAGAAATAGAGATGATACTACTATATGTATAAGTGGATAAGGAAGAAGCTCTTTTATATCGAAGAGAAGTAAAAGAGGTATTGTCAGTTAAGATCTTAGAGAGATTGACAACATCTAACGAGGGGTCCATGTTTAGATTTATGAACCAACTAGGATTTTCATAAGTTAACCTCATGGGATGAGTCAAGAGAGTAAATTCCTTTTATGAAACAACTAGCCTAACTTCACCTATCCTCAACTTTCCGCCTGACACTTACACCTCACATTTCATCTCACTGGCTATCCCACTTATCACAATCATTTCATCATAAATAAAGTAGATGTGCATATAGATCTTATAACATAAAAATATATGTATGCAGTACTTCGTACAATAGAGACAAATAATGGAAGTACAGAAACTAAGAAATATTTCCACATAAATAAACTGGAGATTTTATTATGAAGTTTATAGCTTACAAAAATTCTAGGCTCTAATACTAACCATGCGAAGATTACAACCTTCTTCAATACAGACTCCAAAACTCCAGACTTGTTACATAAATAGCACCATAGACTTACATACTCATAAAATATCATAGGATTGATTTTTATCCCTGAGATCACCGTGAGGTGCAGAGGGAGAGGATACACAATATCCTAGATAGACACTCAGACTTGTAGAGAGAGATAAATTTAGCATCCCTTAGTTCACTTGAGAGTGAGAAGGGAGATCATATGCTTTTTTATTGAACTCGATAACCCAATGATCAAAATGAATTTTGTGCACATGGTTATGTTATATTGAGAAGAAACATGAATATCATATAAATTACCAATAGAACAACAAAATATAGAGAATAATACACCAAAATGATACCTTTATTGAAATGGGAGATATTTTCACTTGCTTATTAGAGGGGGAAACCTCTAGTAGAGGAGTTTTATATTACAATAATTCTCAAGACAGACTTCTCATGCCCTCGACTCCTATTTATACTAAACATATCTACCAAAATAATAATTTAGAGGAAAATCTTTCTAGAAGTGGAAGCTTCTATTAGGTCTTAGATTACATTTGACTTGTTCACCTTATCAACTAGTCCTTATTTATCAACATCAACCTTTATTACTTGGAAAGTATATTATTCTAACTATGTGAGTGGTTAGGGAGTTTAGGTCCCTAACATGCCCTCCCCCTTAAAAAAATCCTTGTCCTCAAGGCTTGAGATGAGGAAATTGATGCAGAATGGTATTCAGCTCCCAAGTGGCATATTCTACCTTTATGTCCTTCCAGTGAATTAAAACTTCCTTGATGGTCCGCTGGCAGAGATGATGCTCATGCTAGTCCAAGACTACTTGTGGATGCAACCAAATGGAACCTTCTTAATCCAACTCAGGTAGATTGGTATGATTCTGGCACCTAGTGCTAAGCACTCTCTTTAAAAAGGAAACATGAAAAATAGGATGGAGCTTAGAGTGACTTGGAAAATCTAACTGGTAGGCCACTGGCCCCACTCTCTAGAGAATACGATAAGGACCATAAAATTTTGGGGCAATTTTAAAACAGTCCTGGGCTTTGAGTGAATTCTACTTCTAAGGTTACAACTAATGAAGAAGCGCTTGGTCCCCTTAAGAAAATTCACGTTCATAACGACCCTGATCTGCTTGTTGTTTCATGTGATTCTGAGATATGACCAAATTTTCTTTGAGAGTGCAAAGAATGGTCATGCAAACTATAAGAGTTTGACCCACCTACTGAACCTTGGAGAAATCGGGCATGTATCATAGAAATGAGAGTGGATTTTTTCCATAGACTGCTTCAAAGGGATTCATGCGAGTGGCAGTATGGTAAGAGTTATTATACCACCATTCAAGGAGCGGTAACCACTGAACCCATTGATTTTATCTATCAAATGCAAAACACCTCAAATAGGTTTCCAAACACTTGTTGACTACTTTAGTTTTTCCATTAGTCTGAGGATGATATGTTATGCTGAGATGCAATTGGGTTCCCTCAAGTCTAAACAATTATTACCAAAAAGTGCTTGTAAATGTTGGATCACGATTAGAAAGAATAGAATGCGGCATGCCATGGAGTTTGAAGATAGTATCCATAAAAAAATGAGCCATGGTGGATGTTGTGAATAGGTGTTGAGGAGAACATAAATGAGCATATTTGGAAAGACGAATCACTACTACCATGATGACTGAATTATTTCCTAATTTAGGTAAGCCAACAATGAAGTCCATAGAAATATCTGTCCAAATAGTAGGTGGAATTCAAAGCGGTCAAAGTGTGCTAAGAGCTTTGACTGTCTCACCCTTATTACATTGAAATGTATCACATTCAACCACAAAGGTGTGGATGTCCCGTTTCATATCGTCCTAGAAAAAAGAGTGTTTGACCCATTCATAGGTTTTGGTCAATTGTAGGTGAAGCATGAAACTCAGAGAGAAGGACGGATCTAGGGTTCGACTGTTTGCTTAAATACAATCTACCTTTATAACGAAGTTCCTCATGGTGCCATGAGTACCCTAGAGAAGCTTTAGGATCATCCTGCAATGTTTTTGTCAACTTGGAAAGTTTGGGGTCTTGAAACCATTCCTAGTGAATCTCTTGAAGCCAATATGTGATAATGAATGAGAGGGGAGAAAGGGACCTGTCTTCTTCATATTTCCTTGAAATGGTATCAACCACCACATTTTATTTTCCTTTTTTGTAGAGGATCTCATAGTCATTTCCAAACAGCTTGGTTACCCACTTTTGTTGCTCTGGGGAAGAAATTCATTGTTCCATAAAATACTTGATGCTTTGATGATCATTTTTAATTTGGAAGCATTTCCCCAATAGATAAGGAGGCCATAGATCCACTACATGCATAATAGCCAACATTTCCTTTTCATAGATGGAATGGCCCAAATGGCACTAGGATAATTTTTTGATGGTGAAAGACAAAGGTCAACCATCTTGCATGAGGACAACCCCAATGCCTTTCCTTGAGGCATCACATTCCAGTAGAAAGATCTTGTTGAAGTTAGGGAGTGCCAAAATAGTAGTAGTGCACATATCCACTTTCAAATATTCGAAGAAATGGTTGGTTGTAGGAGTCCAAATGAAAACATTATTTTTAAGGAGCGTTGTGAGGGGAGCTATTTTTTTTCAATAATTTTCAACAAACTTGTGATAATATCTCAACAAACCCAGGAAGCCACACAAACATTTAAGATTTTTTGGGTGCGACCAATCTTGCATAGCTTCAATTTTCTTTGGATCCACCCTGACACCATCCTTTCCAACAACATGTCCTGGGTACTCAACTTTAGAGTCTCAAAAAACACATTTATACTACTTAAGAAAAGGTTTTTGCTAAGATAGTAGCTGTAGAAATTGATCCACATGGATAAGATGGGATTGCTGAAATTTGTCTTTGATTGTGAGTTTTTTTCGGGAACTAAAATTAGGACACATGCACCAAGTACCTTGTTTCTTTAGTATTGTGACTACTTGAGAATAATAGGGGCTGGTACTGGGGTGAATGACACAGGATTCTAGAAATTCTTGAACAATCTTCTCAATTTAATTCTTCTGGGTGAAGGGATGACGATAAGGATGAATATTTGGGGAAATACTGCTCGGAACTAGAGGAATGGAATGATCATGGACACCACGAGGAGGGGGGAGTCCTTGGGGGGTTTGAAACACATATTGGTGTTGGGAGAGGATAGATTGGACATTAGGAAGGACATAGGGTGTTTCAACTGCTTGAGTGGAATGAA
Source organism: Picea mariana (assembly GCA_032191745.1). Taxonomy (NCBI): domain Eukaryota; kingdom Viridiplantae; phylum Streptophyta; class Pinopsida; order Pinales; family Pinaceae; genus Picea; species Picea mariana. The sequence continues at coordinate 26,966 of JASDQU010243119.1, forward strand.
TTTGGGAAATAATGTCACAATGACATTTTCTGAGGAGATTTTTTGTTTGGTCAAAACTAATGATCTCCAATGACCCTGTGGTGATTCCTTGGAACTAGTATTGTTGGCCCTCCTAATGGAATTTCATAGTTACTTTATGGAAATCCATGGTGATAGGGTTGAGAGTGTGTAACCATTAAGCACCAAGTACAATGTCACAATCACCATGTCAATAGAAAGCATATGAGATTGCATATGGTACTGACCAATTTGTAGGTGCACATTTTCACAACGCCCTCCATATTTCATGGATCCCCCATTAGAAATCATGATTTGGAAATTGTTAACTAGAGAGACGTAGTAGTTGACTCCTGGGTAATGTGGAGATGAATAAAATTATGGGTTTTTCCACTTGTTGATACTCACAACAATACTGAGAGGGGGGGTGAATCATATTGCATTAATCCTCTGTATTATTCTTTCCTTTCAACCAATTAAGTTATTTAGACTTGTGCAGTTAATGATAGATACAAGCATATATCAACTTAGCCATCTAATTTATTTAGAAGTGCACACTTAATGATAGATACATGAAAAAATAAAAATAACACAATGAACACAATACACAAAGATTTTTACATATAAACCCAAAGCAGGAAAAAACCATAGAACATCTTCTTTATGTTCTTATGCAAGCACTAATTTACATGTTATAAATTTTTAGCTCAACAAGAATCCACCCGTCGCAGATAATGATGACACCAATCCTCTCAAGAACCAAGCTATCATAGATAATGGGGACACCAATATTATCAAGAAAAAAATTGTTACAAAAACAAGGACACCAATCCTCAGTGAGATTCAACTCACCCTAGAACCACCATGCCACCCTAAACTTAAACAAATATGTTACATCACTAAATATTTCGACACATCCCGAGAAATTTACATTTATGTTCCCATGAATTGTTACAATATCATCTTCTACCTCACTTCGTGCACTACTCCAAAAACATAGTGCATCCATAATTATACTAATTCTCTTGAGTTCACCATATTGTATGTGGATGCCTAAAAATTACAATGTGGACAAACTTTGACCACATCAAAATTATGTCAGTTACAATTTTGTCTAAATAAAGTATGATGGTTATATTGTGGACAAATTTTGACCATATAAAAATCCTCTCAGTTACATTTTTTTCTAAATAAATTATGTGGACGCATGACTGTTACAGTGTGGGCATACTTTGACTAAATCAAATGGACCAAGTCTTCCTACAATTGTGCTCCAGATTATCCAAGCATATCCTAAAGAATGATGTAATAATTTCATTATGGTCTACAAAGCATCCACTACGTAGATAGAGCCAAACATAAAGACTCAAGTATTCACCCTGACACACTTGTCCTTTAGTGTGTTTACTGAATTTCCTCATCAAACTGTAAGTTCCATTGGTGACTCGTTTTGTCACAATCTACTGCATAATTCATCTCGTCACACTCCACTACACCATTTGTCGCACTAGCTCAAGGAACCCTGCATATTTTCATTTGTGCAATCACCTGCACACTTCATCTTAGTTCACTTTGTCACTTGTCTCTTGCTCGAAACATCCTTGTGCTACAACATAAACATACACTGAATCATTCAACAATCATGGATAAGGGAATTTGTCGCATTCTACTTTGCTTTTGAGTTGTGTTGTAGGTTATCCTCCTATTCTTCACACACTCGTGGTAGACTCAATCACTTCTGTGATTTCTTTTGTGCCATTAATCCCTTCATCCTTCAATCCTTCTGTTGAAATTCTATTTTCATGCTTTCATGATTTGTTCTAGAAGTTCCATTTCATGTGGATTTGGAATAATACAATAGAAATTATCCTTCTACGCACTTCCTATGCAAGTATTATGTGCGCTTCCTTTGCCTGTGCACTATGTTGACATCAATGACAACATATGCTATGTTAGAACCATGATTTGTTCTTAGAATTATTTGAGAACAAGTCCATTACCCATTTTAATGCTGGAAAACTGAAGGATTAAATCAGGTTTATGTTTAGGTATACCATCAAGACTCTATGAGATCAATAGGGAAACAAACTGCAAATCAATAGGCTACCAATGGGCATGGAGTCATAAACATCCTACAGATCAAAGGCAATCAAACTGTATACCAAATAAAAGGTTTATATAATTATGGGTAGAATAATAGAGAATATAACAAAAGGAAGAGAATCCATCATACAAATATCCTTTCTACAAAACATATTAAACAAAGCTTGAACAAAATAGATATTAATAGACAAGTTACAACAAAATCTTCATCGTTCAGGAATCCATTAATCATAGGAAGCCTTTGATCTTCAAAATTTGTATTATATTAAAGCAAGATGATGACAAAGAAATGGAGAAAAAGGAAGAAAATATGATAAACAACTCTCATGAATCTTTAATAGAAAAAAATGTTACATCACAGGCCATCAGTCTTACACATAAACACACATAGGTAAAATCCGTCTTAAACTATCATGAACCTCTCTTGTATCATGAACTAAACTTGTTCATAAATAAAACAATGCATATCAATAGTGTATCATTCCTTCATACTCTAAATAGTTCTAATCCCATGTGGTTGCATTGGATTCCCTTTTTTCTAGGAGTTGTTACAACAAGATGAAACAGAAAATCCACCTAGCTCCTATTTTTTGGATCTTGTCTATTGTGATAAATTCCTTTTGAAACAGGTCATGCTGCCTGATATGGTGATATAAAACATGTCCCTCATTTATAAATGTCTCCTAGGAAACCATTGGAACCCTTTCTGACAGCTGACATCCCTCCCATAATTCAGATTTATCAAATTGTTAGAGTCTACAACGCATCTGTAGGATGCATTGCGAACTTTCTTGTAGATTCTTATTTTGAATTTTCTCCCAAATGACGAACTCGATCGGTATGAGTTTTGGTCATAAATTCAAAGATATTATTTTTTTCCTCCACACAATATTTTAGAAAAACCCAGTTTGTATATTTCAAGATATTATGAAAATGAGAGTTCACAACGTACAAATTTGTTGCAAACTCTCTATTACAAGAAATTTCGTAGTGAATTGTGTTTTGCTGCAAACTCTCTGCTGTGAGTGTTTTTAACTTTGAACCTTGTTCCAACTGGTATATTCTGTATAATAGTATTAACCTATTCCATTGATGAAAATAAATATTGTGATCCATGTGTATAAAAACCATTATGATGTAAACATTTTGGCTAAAAATTTGATGATACAAATATCTGTGTTAACATTTGGCTGCATAGGGGATGGTATGCTCCCTGAGGGATTCTAAGAACCTGTATACCATGTGTCTTATGAAAACAAAAATGTAAAACTACAGAATGTTGAAAAGATTCTCATAATTGTGTTCTTATTAGTAAAACACTCGTACCTACTCTAAGCTAATCCATGGATTTCTTGGTCAAGTGAAGTCAAAGATCCAATGAAACCGTGTAAGTATCTCATCTTTTGTTTGAAATTTTTGCATTCTTTTACTCAAAAATAAAATGACAAACTTTTAGATGGAAGCTCAAACTGAAAATTGACTCTGTCCCCAAAACTCATTTTTACTGAAGAACTACATCCACTGACTGTCCCCAGGAAATCCCCAAAAATATCTCTCTATGATTCTTCAACCAGAATGCAAAAGGGTCTTGTAAAACATGAGTGAATACCACTTGCTGATAAACAAAGAGGGAGGGGCAGCCTACATCTGAACTTTTTTCCATTCATAAACATATGGAAATATGCCATCCTATTCCTCCACAATAGATGATCTTTGTTCCAAATATTCAGTATCAAGATATTTCTCAAAAACATAAGCAATAGTATGATCACTTTCAAATAAAACTCATGTATTTTGGGCATTCATCAATTAGAACATCTTCCAACTGTTCAACAAAAATTTGGTCTTTACTCACTGGAAAACCTAGGTTTAAATTTTCAATAAATGCAAAACCTTGTTTTTTAAGAGAATTTGAGACAATCTTCTCCTCTTCACTATTTTCTTGCATCTATTCATTATAATCATCATAAATTGGGCTACCGTCTAGGGTTTCAAAGCAGGAAATTTCAAATTACTGATTTTCATATGTTTCTTTGAAATTATCAGAAAAAGAGAAACCTGAAGACAACATTGAGTAACTGTCCTCACTTCTCTCTTCATCTTCCAGAGAAGGAACCTAGCATTCAACATAAGGGTTTTGGAAATGCTACTGCTGGCATATCTCATTATCGATTTCTATAAACCCTATGTGATTTTCCAAAAACTCAAACTTTTGTGCTTCTTTAGTGGCTTTAAAATCCTTTCACAAAAACTCTAAAAAAGAAAAGCACAAAAGCAAAGGATCATTATTTTATCTATTTTCAATTGTGATATTATAATATATGGGATGAAGGCTATCATTAACTTTATGAAAATAATCATTTTATGATAAAATACCTACAACTGGTTGCTTTATAAAATCAATATTATAATCACTCACATACTTATCATAGATAGGTAAATCATAAACCTCTTGACTATCAACAACATGGAGATTTGAAACAACAACTCGTAAGTTCACGATCTGATCTAAAAGTTTTCCAAAAGATCTAAAATTATCTTCAAATTCTTGAGCATCAGTAAACATATGTTGCAAGGACACATACTTCCTCTCCATCAAAAGAAGAGATAAATCTGGATGAAGTGATATAACATAATAGAGCATGGAAACAACTTCAGTAGGTTGCATCCCTTTAGGCATCTTGTGATAAAAAATATGAAACCTCCTCTTAAACGTTGACATAGTCTCATTCCCTTGTTTCTTCATGGAATAAAACTCTGAAAGGAGCTGACCCAAAGGTTTCCTCTCACCCCAAAATTTCAGAAAGAGATCCTTCATTTCCTCCCATGAGATAATGGATTTGGGATGTAAGTTTATAAGCCATTCTTTAGCATCCCATTGCAGTGATTGAGAAAAATTTCTCATGTAAGCATCAACATGTTCAATCTCAAAAAGGTGAACAAAATGCTCAAAATTTTGAATGTGTTTTTTAGCTGAAGGCTTCTCTCCATCAAATCTAGGTAGGTACTTATAGCGCTTCACTGGAAAGTCATGAAGGGTATTTGGAAATTTTAAAGGTATATATATTCCCAAGATATTCTAGGGTTTAAGATTAGGTACACGAGGAAATATATCAATTTTGGTTACATGAGGCTTACAAAATTGATCATGTACATCATATGATTCAGATGAAGACTCTTGGTCAAGCTCAAAAATGCAAGAAGAAGAGTATGCAACTTTTAAAGAAGGATATTCAAATTCATATTTTTGGTCCTCATTTGATTGCAGTAGGCAAACAAAAGTTATTTTTATATGCTCAGTAAAAAACAAGAAATAATTTACAATAAAGAATATTGCATCTTGGAGAAAACTCAAGCTTAAATTACTAGTTTTGCCCTACTGTCCTTCCATGTCTCTGTTGAATGAGCTTGTCCTCCAGTGGATTATTTGAATTTGATTGAATCATCAACACATTCTTCAAATGTGTGGAGTTTTCATGGTGAAAAATTGCAGTTTGTATTGTGTCACCAACCCTTTTTCACCATCAAAGACTAGATCTAATCTTTATCATTTCCCCCAGGGAAAATCTTCAACTTTGTCCCCCACAATAGCACCAAAAATGTTAGCACTAGGATTTGTTCTTAGACTGCTTTAAGAACAAGCTCAGTACCCATTTGAATGTTATAGAAATGAATATTTAAATTAGGTTTATGTTTAGGTAGACCATCAAGATTATATGAGAAAATAAAGGGAAACAAATTACATATCAATAGGCTACCAATGGGCATGGAGTAATAAACATCCTATAGATCAAAGGCAATCAAACTGTATACCAACTAAAAGGTTTATATAATTATGGGTAGAAACATAGAGAATATAAAAAAAGGCATAGCATCCATCATACATAGATCCTTTCTGCAAAATAGATTAAAGAAATCTTGAAAAAAACAAATATCAATAGACAAGTTACAATAGATCCTCTGTTGTTCAGAAATCCATTAATCACTGGCAGCTTTTGATCTTCAAAATATGCATTATATTCAAGCAAGATGACGAAAAATAAATGGAGAAAAAAGAATACAATCTGATAAAAATATCTCATGAATCTTTAATAGTAGAAAATGTTACATGACAGGCCCTGAGGCTTACAAATAAACACACACAAGTAAACTTCCTCTTAGACTCTCATGAACCTCTCTTGGATCATGAACTGAACTCTTTCATCAACAAAAAAAATTCTATCTATAGTGTATCATTCCTTCCTACTCTAAATATGTCTAATCCCAAGTGGTTGCATTGGTTTCCCTCTTCTCTAGGAGTTATTACAACAAGGTGAAACAAAAAATCCACCTAGCTCCTATTTTTTTGGATCTTGTCTATTGTGATAAATAGGTCATGCTACTTGATATGGTGATTAAACACATGTCACTCATTTCCAACTACCTCCTAGGAAAAAAATTTAACCCTTCCTGACAGCTGGCAATCCTCCCATAATCCAAATTTATCAAATTGTTAGACTTCGCAATGCATTTGCAGGATGCGTTGTGAACTTTCCTATAGATGCTTATTTTGACTTTTCTCCCAAACGATGAACTGGATCAAGATGAGTTTTTTTCAACAAGTCAAAGACATTATGTTTCGCCGCCAAAAACAAATTCAGAAAAATCTGGTTTGTATATTTCAATATATGATGAAAATGAGAGTTCACAGTGTACAAATTTGCTACAAACTCTATGTTACAGGAAATTTCGAAACGAATTGAATTTCACTGTGAACTCTTTGTTTTGAGTGTTTTCACCTTTGAACCTTGTTCCAAATGGTATATTTTTTATAATGGTCTTAACCTCTATCATGGATGAAGATAAATCTTGTGATACCTATGTATAAAAACCATTATGCTACAAAAATTCCATAACTTCCATAGTTCCTTACCACATATGTTATTTTAGCCAAAATTTGATGATGCAAATATCAGTGTTAACATGATCAACAAATTCCCCCTTTGTCATTGATGGAAACTCTTATTGTTGAGCTTCTCCCTCCGTCAGTTTGTTCCTCTGATCTTCACTCCCCCTTATTGTATGATCCTCTTTTTCGCAACTATATATTTATCCCCACTTAACATCAATGACAAAGGGAAATGTCATTATGAATGTGTACATATTGAGAGTGACTCTTTGTATCAAAATGTTGTATTTTCTTCTACTCAATTTCTTGCATTTCTCCCCCTGAAGATGGGTAGGGCGTTCGATAGCCTCCAAGCCGTCATGAAGATTTATGTGCTTGAATGAGGAGTTGAAAGGACTCCCAACTTCTCCCTAAGGTACTCAAAGGAGTCCCTAGGAAATGGCTTGGTAAATATATCTGCAATATTCTCTTTGGAAGGAACATATTCTAATTTAACCACCTGATCTTGAACCTGTTCTCTGAGAAAGTGATACTTGATGGGGATATGCTTAGTTTTAGAGTGTTGAACATTATTTTTGGAGATATTAATAGCACTTGTATTGTCGCACATCATAGAAATAGGTTGATCACAATGAACTTGAATATCCTTGATATTGGATTTTATCCACAATACTTGCGTACATCAAGATGTTGCAACAATGTATTTTGCTTCATCCATAGAGAAGGAAATGGAAGTTTGTTTCTTTCTAAGGTAGGATACTAAAAAACTACCAAGGAAAAATGCACCTCCATTGGTTATTTTTTGATCATCGATACTTCTTTCCCAATACGCATTTGTATAATCTTTGAGAATGAGGTATCTATTTTTTGAATACCACAATCCATAATCAATAGTGTCTTAAAAGAACCTAAATATTCTTTTGACTGGAAGAATATTAAATTCCTTGGGATTGGATTGAAACCTTCCTACCAAACCAACAACTAGCATGATGTCAGGCCTTGAAGCAGTAAGATAAACAAAACTTCCTATCATGGACCTACATATGGTTTGATCTATTAATGGAGTATCATCATATTTGCTAAGTTTTCAGCTGGTAGTCATGGGAGAGCTTAGTGGTGCTTAGTTTTCCATGCCAAACTTCTTCAAGATTTCCTTGATATATTTTCTTTGTGAAATTTTTATTTTTTATTTTTTATTGATGAATTTGTAAGCCAAGAAAGAAGGAGAGTTATCCTAACATGGAAATCTCAAACTCTTGTTGCATTGCAACTACAAACTCCTCACTCATTAGTTCAATGTTACTACCAAAACTAATATCATCAACATAGACTATGATAATTAGTAGGTCATTACCTTCATCCTTGATGTATAATTTGTTGTCAGTTGTTCCCTTTTGAAAACCTTGTTGGTATAGATACCTGTCAAGTTTGTAATACCAAGCTCTTAGAGCTTGTTTGATCCCACACGGAGCTTTCTTTAATAGACAGACATAATCATTTTTGTCAATTAGTATAAAACCTTCTAGTTGCTCCACATAAACTTATTCCTCAACATCACCACTCAAAAATGTTGATTTAACATCCATCCGATAGACTTTGAATTTTTTGTAGCATGCAAAAGACAAAAACATTATGATAGCTTCAATTCTTACAACAAGAGCAAACTTTTCTGCAAAATCCACTCCTTTGAGCATACCCTTTGCACACCAATCTAGCCTTGTTTCTGACTATATGTACATCTTCATTTAAGTTGTTTCTATATACCCATTTAGTATCAATTACATTATTGTCATTTGGTCTTGGGACAAGATCCCATGTCTTTTTTTTCTCTATTTGGTATAGTTTTTCATGCATGGCTCTTACCCAATCATCATCCTAACTTTCTTGCACAAAATTTTGGGGTCCAGTCACGGAAAACAGTGCAAAATTTACAGAGGTAGATGTATTGATACATTTTCTTCTAGTTTGTACACTTGTTTCCTTATTTCCAAGAATCTGACTTTCTGGATGATGTTTTTGAACATATCTTGATGGGGTCTATGGATGTGATGTTTCCATTCTCTCCTCTTATTATGAATCCTTTGTTTCTCGATCCTCATTCATGCTATCATCTTGTGGCTCATCATGATGTTGGTGTCTCACTAGATGAAATGGTCCTTCATCTACCTTTACATATATAATTTCAACTATCTTGTGGATTCTTTTGTTGTATCATTTATATCCTTTACTTTTGGAGGAGTATCCTAATAGGATACCTTCATTATCTCTAAAGTCAAATGTACTTAAGTTGTCTTCAGTTCTTTTAATGTAGAATTTTCTTACAAAAATTTGAAGTGCTTTATTGATGTTGATATTCCATGCCATAGCTCATAAGGTGTTTTATCATTGTTTTCACTTGTGTGCTCATTATTGAGAATGTTCAAATCAATTTGAACAACATCTCCAACGGTTTTGGGTACTTCTGATTCATCAAGCATGGCCCTGACCATTTCATGAACTGTTATGTTCATCCTTTCCACTAATCCATTCTACTGAGGGGTTATGGAAATAATAAACTATCTCTTGATCCCATGTTTTTCAAAGAAACTATTGAATCCATCAGATGTCAATCATCCTCCTCTATATGACCTTAGGAATTTGATTTTTAAGTCCATTTCATTTTCTACACGTGCTTTGAATATTTTGAATTTTTCAAAAGCCTCAAATTTATACCTCAACAATACAACCCAAGCCATTTTGGTATAGTCATCAATTAATAGAATGAAATATCTTTCTCCTCGAGGAGATTGTATACTTGTAGGGCCACAAATATCTATATGAATCAAATCAATAGGTTGAGTGTTTGAGTGTTCTCTTTCCTTGAATTGAACTCTTGATTGTTTTCCAAATTGACATGATTTGCAGACAATATTCTTAGGTTTTAATATCTTAGGCATATCTCTCACAACATATTTTATTCCTAGCTTAACAATATGATCAACACTAATATGACCTAGTCTTTTGTGCCAAAGCCATTTCTCATCAGTTTTACGAATTTGCAACATTTTTCTTTTCCTTCTTCTAGAAAATACACATTTCCTAAATTTCTGACTGCCTTAACAATAGTCTTCCCTGTATTCAAATCCATTACCTTACAACCTCTTGAATGAAAAAAAACATTATTTCCTTGGTCACACTTTTGACTTAAACTTAATAAGTTATGTTTTAGACCATCAAAATACAACACATTTTTTTCTTTGGTCTTTCCCTTTTTTATCTTCATCTAATGCAATAGTTCATTTTCCTCTAATTTTCGTTGGAGCATTGTTTCCAAAACTGACATTACCACCTTTTTCTTCAGTTAATAATTCAAACTTGATTTTGTCTCCATTCATGTGCTTGCAGCAGCCACTATCAATGCACCATTAATTTTATTGATTTTTGGCATATAAAGCTAGTCCACAATTTTTTTCACTTTTATTTTTCTTCCTCCAAAATATTCTTATCAGTCTTGCCTAAAGATAAGAAACAACTTGCTTCTGTATTCACTTTCCTTGTGATCAAAATTATTGAATATGTGGCATTCATGGTCATTTAGTAAAGGAGAGAAGGAATTATTGAAATAATTTTGAACCACAGCCTTTTGAGGTTTGTTGAATCTCTTTCCTATACTTCTATTATATCTAAAAAATATGCAACTTACAACCTTATGTCCAAATTTTACACAAGAGAAACAATATCAATAGAAAAAATTTGGATGCCTTGGAATGAAAAACTTACTTGTAGGAATATGTCTTTGTCTGCCATCTTGATAAGATTTAGGCACATGTTTCTTTCTTGATTCATAGTTGGGATGATTCAGCTATGAATTCTTCTCATTTTCATATTTTTCTTGGTTAGGATGACTAATGTTTCCCTTGAGAGAATTTGCATAACTTGTAGGCTTCTCACTCGATGTCATGTTGTTACTTGAGTCACCTTTCAGAATTTTTAGAATTTCCTTATATCCCAGCCCTTTCTTGTGATCTAGTGATCTCTGATTGATTAGAGTGTTATCTAGAGTTTCATATCCTTTAATGATTTTTATTTGAGAAGTGGATTTATCTATATATTTTCTTAAAGAAACTATTTAAACTTCTAGTTTGTCCCAGCTATTCTCTTTTTGTTTTATCTGATTTATTAATACTTCTTTCTTTCTTTTGGTTTCTTCTAGCTGAATTTCTAAGATGTGTTTTTCTTCATTGCCCTTATTGTCTTTTTCTTTATATACCTACAACTCTTATTTTCTTAGTATGTTATTTTTCTTGAGTCGAGAGATTTCCTCCTGAGCACTAATGAGCTCTCCTTCCATGTATACTATAGCTTCAAACTCTTCTGTGTTTGTTTGATTAGATTTGTGTTGTTTCAAATCCATGAGAATTTTTTCATCCTGAATTAGATATGGCTTATATTCTTCTTTGTCAGAGTTATTTCTATCCTCCTTTGAATAAATACTAGGTTTAAAATTTCTAGGTTTATCCTTGCCTTTTCTTTCCTTTTCATCGATGCTATTTYCTTTAAACAAACATTTAGAGGGAAAATGACCAAATTTACCACAATGAAAGCATTTAAATGGTAACATACCTTTATATTTTCTATATCCCCTCTTTATATTCCTATRAAAGTTAGCTTCTTCTTCATATGAGACGTGTTCTAATGAATCATGGTCTTGAGATGTTGATGATTTGACTGATGCTTTGAATACTGTGTCGTTTACATCTATTTTTTCTTTCCTAGTTCTCATCTCATAAGCAATCAGAATTCCATGGAGCCTATCCATATTTAGTTTGTCTAGTTCATGCATTTCTTCTATAGATAATAACTTTACATCAATTCTTGAGGGAAGAGATCTGAGTACCTTCTGAATGACCATAACTTATTTAATTTCCTCTCCTAGCCCTTCCATGGTGTTTATAGTCTCATCCACTCTGAGAAAGAAACCTGCAATATTTTCATCTTCACTCATTCTTAGGATTTAAAACTACATTTTGTGACATTAAATTTTGGTCGAATTCACTTTCTTGTCTCCTTCATAACTTTTTACTAGTTTGTCCAATATTTCCTTTGCATATTCCAACTACATTACTTTAAATTTTTTTGTTTCTATAAGTCCTCTTTAGATATAATTCATATATTTTTCATTACTATAGTAATATTTCTTATGAGATTCATTAGTTGGAAGAGTAGTTGGGATTTTATAATCATCTACCACACTCTACCAGACTTCCATACCAAGAGACATCAAGTAGGTCTGCATTCTAACTTTCCAAAATGCAAAATTTGTTCCATTGAACATAGGAGGTCTGGTTGAAAAAGAATCTTGACTGACAATACTTTATGTGTGATCTTCCTTCCAACTGTTAGACTGCAACTAGAGGAACCTTGCTCTGATAGAAATTTTTGATACTCACAAAA
>JASDQU010243119.1:45469-72823 GCA_032191745.1 Picea mariana
GCAGTGGGAGTTGTGAGAAGGTATATGAACAATACAGGTAAAGAACATTGGGAGGCAGTAAAGTGGATTCTCAGGTATTTGAGAGTTACTACTACTCATGCATTATGTTTTGGAGGTTCATACACTATTCTACATAGATATGTTGATTCGGATATGGAAGGTGATAAAGATAGCAGGAGGATCACCAGAGGGTTTATTTTTACTATAGGTGGAACAACAATAATGTTGACAATAAAAATCGCAACGAGGAACTTCACCCGCAAAGTATTTCTAAAGCCTATTATTTAAAGTATGATAATAAGATATAATACTAGTAAGTGGGATCCCTTTGTAGACTTGAGGCTCTGAGATAGTCATATCACACTTTTCATGTTGTTGTTTTGATACTGCTTACAAGGTCTTGTATGGTTGATGATGCAATCTTGGTTTTGTTTGCGACATAATGGTAGGTGGATAATGCATTTTTTGTGATGATTATGTTATTCTAAGCTCTAAATTCTATGTTATGAGTGGAATATATTTACCATTGTTATATTTGATATTTTCACCATGATTCATTACCTGGTAACACCTGCACAATACACATGTTAGTAACAACATGGAACCAAAGTAATGGAAAGAGACTTATGGAAAAAATTCAAGGAAAAGAACTATATTATACTATGTTAAGAGGTTATGCGCAAATGAAATGAAAAGGAATTAGTGTTAGTCCTAACTAGAAATGGTTAGTGGCTATGCAAATTATATTGAGTTATATTGGGCACATTTGATTTATTGTATGATATGGTTTTTGGAAATGGTTAATATGGATTTTGGGTGGCACAATTGGCAAGCAATATGTCACAAGTTTCAATGTATGGAATTAATGGCATGGTTAATGGTATGGTTCTTTGGCTGGATGTTGTGTACTACGAAATTGAATGGAGTGGAATATGGAAACGATGTGCAGTAAATGAACGTCACTCCATAATTCTCCCATTGGGCTGTCACCCTAGCATGGTTATTATTTCATTTGGTTTTGTTGTGGTTAATCTCCGAGATTCAATCCTAGAAGGATCTGCTCAACCAACTCGCCCTTTTAAATCCAATGGTTACAGGTATGGTTCTTTTCTCCCATCCATGAATTTCGCTCTGTGTATGAAACGAACGATGGCCTAGTAATGTGTTGGTTTGTGTTTTCCTAAGATTGGAAACTATGTAAACACATGGGTCTTCTCTCTAGAATGACTATGTGGTTATTCGTTTTGCAAATGAAAGAATTGGTTTGTTGAAGTTATGATTTTGTTGGTTGTTCTGTGTGGTGAAACCTGTGATGGCTCTCTGTTGTTTTAAGTCGTTATGGGCATTTTTTTGGAGGGTTTCGCTATGTTTAGCCTTGTTGGCCACTTTCTCACAGTTATGGTAACTATGTTCAGTTGTATTCAAGTTTCTATGGGGTTGTTGTATATGTTGTCGAACCACCTTTTGGTCACTGTGTTTCATCCAGAGCCATGGTCGTGGGCTTATTCACTTGGTCATGGGATTATTTTTGTGATATTGGCATCAACAAATTTGGTTCGGGGATGCCCATTATGAAAATATATATGCTTTATGGTTGTTGATGATACCTCAGGTTTGCACTTCCACTGGCATTGTTAAAAATTGTTTCGGCCTTGAGAAAGGCGCGAGGGTTATGCTTCTATGTGTTCTTGGTATTTGTTACTTTCTAGTGAACAATTGTTGCTCCTCTGCATCGTTGCATACCCTAACCAGTGTTGAACTATCACATATTACACAAACTAAGATTTATAAAATCCCCTGGTTCCACCATGCTTGCTTTGAAGGGTCTCTGCCTATGGTTGAGATGTTCGACCTCCAATCTCTCTATGCTTTGATGATCGAGAAAAGTATTGATTTCTTCTTGTGTTCATTGTTACAGAGCCTGCTTTTGATAACCCCAACTATTCGCGCTCTTGTCGGGTATCTTGTTGACTGTCAAAAACTGGCTGAGTGGTTGTGACAGTTTCTTTGAGTATTGTCTTGTATCTGTTTGATTGAGTTGAAGGTTGTGATTGGGAATGAGAATTGAGACACAGTCGAGGGGTTGCCTCCTTTTTTTGTGACAGTTGCATCGATAACCTAGCTCATTTTTTGATTAAATTGGTTGATTGGGAGTAAATGGTAATGTACAGTCAGAGGGTTGCCTCTTTTCATGATGCATTGGTCATTTTGTTCCAACAACGTGGTGTCAATTGTTAGTTGGTGGATTATATGTGTTTTATTAGTCCCGATTTGGATCATGGCAAGTTAGGGAAAATGATGACTATGACTTCATTGTTTACGGTGTATGGGTTATGGAGACATCGTGCATTGTTTTATTTAATTGCACCATAAGAAATGAAGCTTGTGTTTTGTAGTATGGTTTCATTACAAGTTTTATTGGTTAATATTGTCAAAAGAATGAAATCGTGCAAATTTTAAAATAAGTCTTTTCAACTCGAGAAAAGACCCGTGTCTATGTTTGATTTGGGAAATTACGAATTATGGGAAGTGGTTGATATTTTATAGAAGTATATGATGGACAAATTTGAAGCAATGTGACTGTGTGTTCCTTTTGATTTTTCTTAAATGAAAAGAAAAGAAATGAAAGGAAACAAGTATTCTCTTAACAAGACTATTGAATGGCATATTGATTCTGAGTATGATTATAGAATCTGTTAATGGAATTTTTTTGAAGAATTGAATGTGGGATAGTGAACATTTTTTACACATAGGAATTTTTCATTGGTATTGGTATCCTTGTATTGTATATAGAGTTGTTTTTTATGGATTACTTAATTAGTTCTATGAAAAATATTTGTTATTTCCCCTACCATTATTTCATTTTTTACACATTACAAATCCCCTTGCCTTCCCATATTCACTATCCACTCTCTGTTCTTAAAATTTAATTATAGTTAATATAAATTATGTATTATGATAGGTAAAGGATTGCACAGAGACGAATTACAATGATGTATTATTTTGATTTATGATAAAATTGATTGTTTGATTATTTGTTGAGCAGTAATCATGATTTGTTCCCCCTCATTTTAACACCTTTCACTCAATACAATCCCTCACATATCCCAGAACCCTTATTCATCCCCTTCTCATTTACAAGTATTAAACTATTTGTATGGATTGGATTGCATGAGTCTGATGTGTTGCTGAGCCAAACTTTGTTTCATATTTAAAAGAGATGTTGTTGAAATTACTAAGACAACTGAGAGGGGGGGTGAATCAGTTGTTACTGTGCTTAAACAATTTTAAGTCTATTAAACCATTTTTAATCTTTCATCAAGTGACCATCAATATTATACATCATATGAAAAACATAAATAATGAGCATCAATCACACATAAGATATACACNCTTCTTCTTTGAAATGATAGGCAGTCTTTTAAGTTCTGTACATCATCGATGTTTGAGCACAAACTCAAAGTGAGGCTACTACCTCTATTTTACAAACTCTAACTTGTTGAGAGCACCAACTCTCTGGTTTCCCTAGCACCGACTAGAAGAAAGCACCAACTCCCCGAGTGTTCCAACATCAACTGAATGGAAGAACCTACTTTCACTTATACAAGCACCAACTTGCATACAAAAAACTCTGTGTTTTCCCAAGCACCACCCTGCCACCTTGTTTTCTAGTCACAACTAGATGGAAGCTACAACTCCCAATATTCAAGCACCAACTCGAATATGAGAGGACCACAATCCTCCCTAGTACCACCCTACCTCCCTGATTATAAGTAAAATGATTGAGTAACCAACAACATAGGTGTTTCAATTCTTATCACTTCTCTTCTGTCCTACAATTATTCTATGCTCCTATCTATTCTGCAATTCTTCTCTGCTTCACGTTGTTCTACAATTATGCTCTTTCTTTTGTCTATTCCACATCTGTTACTCATCTCTGAGTTTTATCTCACACTATGCATACTGTCGGTCTCACACTGGGCATACTGTAATTTTCCCTTTCTTACAGTTCAACTCATTTTTCATTCAGAACAACCAACCATTTATAGTCACTCCATCTTTCTTTTATACACTTCACACAACTTCAGTTACACCTCGAATACCTGGGCCAACAACGCTTCAGCCACTTAATTGCCAACCGTCCAAGAACCATGATTCAGTTCTTCTAACTGAATTGTCACTGAACAGTTAATCATAAAGATCAAAACTATCCCTTTGATCAGATGCTCAAATAACCAACATCATTGGATTAAATCCGCAGGGTCTTGCATTTATCCCATATGCCCACTGGCTATGACCATGGGCCTAATCAATATGCATTTCACATTTTGTATTTCGGGAATCCTATGTCAAAGGGTCTCGACGGTCCAAGTTGTGATCCCCAAAATGGAGCTTAGCTCCACTAGCTCCTCCCTCTCACATGACCATCGGGGGTGACCACAACCTACACCAAAAGGCGTTTCTCATTTCACAAACTTATGAACTTCATCGAGCCTGATCAATGGTCGAGATCTCCATCGCCATCAATGATAAACACACATACTCTGCCTCTGGCTGGAAACATGCCAACAATATCCCCCTTTGGAATTGATGGAAACCCCTTGAAAAACATGCAACTATACCACTGTAGCATCCTTGAAATTACCATACTTTCTACCCCTTTGACATCAATATCAAAGAAGAAACACGCTCCCCCTGAGTTGTTGTGATACATACTCCCCCTGTCAACTATGAGCAGCTTAGAAATACAACAAATATTCAATAAGTACTCCCCCTGACTAGGTGAACAGATTAGACGAAATAAATTATAACCCCCAACTTTTGACGAAGATTTCCAAAAGGGGTCGTTGCTAATGGTTTAGTAAATATATCATCTATATGTTTTGTGGAAGGAATATAATTCAATTGAACGAATCTGTTTGTAACTTGTTCTCTGATAAAATGGTATTTTATTGGGATATGCTTAGTCTTGGAGTGAAGAACAAGATTCTTGTAGACACTAATGGAACCGATGTGATCACAGTGAATTATAATCAGAACAGTACAGTTTACCTTCAAATCTGCAAGAGTTTGAATCATCCACAAAATCTGAGTGCAGCAAGTAGCAACAACAATGTACTCTTCTTCTGTAGTTGATAAGGAAATATATCCCTTCTTCTTAATAATCCATGCTACCAACAAGTCACCTAGGAAGAAGGCACCTCCATTGGTTCTCTTTCTCTCATCCACACAATTTTCCCAATTTGCATCTGAATAAGAAGTTAACTGAAAATTCTGATTTCTGGGATACCACAGACCATAATTCATTGTTCCCTTCAAGTATTTGAATATCCTTGTGATAGCTACCAAGTGACTTTGTTTAGGAGATGACTGATAACAACCTACCGTTCCAACAACTTGCATTATATCAGGATGGGATGCTGTGATGTACAAAAGACTGCCTATGATTGATCGGTATGTCCTTTGATCGACATTGGGTGAAATGTCATCTTTACTGAGCTTGCAACCAACCACCATAGGTGTACTAATAGGAGAAGAATCTTCCATATGAAATTTCTTCAACATCTCTTTCAAATATTTTTCTTGAGAGATAAAAATTCCTGCAGAACTCTGTTTTACTTGTAGGATAAGAAAAATATGACAATTCTCCTATCATGGACATCTCAAACTCTGTTTGCATAGAGTTATAAAACCACTGAATAGAGGAATCATTATTACAGCCAAAAATAATGTCATCTGGATAAATCAAAACAACTAGTAAATCATCACCTTCAGTTTTTATGTAGAGATTGCTATCAACAATACCTTTCTTTAATCCTTTGTCTTGTAAAAATTTGTCCAGTCTATAATACTAGGCTCATGGTGCTTGTTTCATTCCATATAAAGCCTTCTTCATCTTGCAGACATAATATCTGTTAATGAGAATCCTTCAGGTTGCTCCATATATACTTCTTCCTCTAGATCTCTATTAAGAAATGTTGATTTAACATCCATTTGATACACTTTAAAGTTCTTATGACATGAATATGCAAGAAACATTATGATGGCTTCCAATCTTGCCACTAGTGTAAAATTTTCATCAAAGTCCTGACCTTCAACTTGTGCATACCCTTTACAGACCAATCTAGATTTATTTCTAACAACTTGTCCTTTTTCATTCATTTTATTTTTAAACACCCACTTGGAACCTATTACATTCTTGTCTTCGGGTCTAGGAACAAGATCCCAAGTATTGTTCTTCTCAATCTGATCAAGCTCTTCATTCATAGCTCTAATCCAATCATCATGTTGGCTGGCTTCATAAATTTTTTTAGGTTCAGTCATAGATAAAAAGGCAACATGAGATTGTTCTGAGTCTTTAATCAATTTCCTTCTTGTCTGAACTCCTTTATTTATATCTCCAATTATCCGATTTTTAGGATGATTCTTTCTAACAGTTTTGAGAGGTGAGTTTGTTTCTTTCTGTTGATTTATGTCAGCCCGAGTATTTTTATCTTCATTTGATTCAAATTCTTCTCTTTATGATCCTTGGACCTGTTCATCTTCATCTTCAACTATATCTTTTGTGCTTGGTTCAACATTGCTTACATTTCTAACCAGGATTTCTTCATCAACTTTTATGTCTATACAATCAACTAGTTTATGTAGCCTCTTATTGTAACATTTGTACCCTTTATAGTTTGTATCATAACCCAATAAGATACCTTCATCAACCCTGTCATCATATTTGCTAATATTTTCATCATTATTCTTAATATAATATGTACTCCCAAAGACTTTAAAATGCTTGATTGAAGCAGGTCTTCCAAACCATAGTTCATAAGGAGTCTTCTCACTGTGTGGTCTAAGATGTTCTTTGTTAAGGATATGAACAACTGTATGAATTGCTTCCACCCAATATGTTTGAGGTATGTTCCTTCCATTCATCATTGATCTTGCAATTTGTTGTACTGATCTATTATGCCTGTCAACAACTCCATTTTGTTGTGGAGTCCTTGGAATTGTGTACTCTCTTTTGATTTCATGTTTATCACAGAACTCTTTGAAGTTCCATGAGCTAAACTCTCCTCCTCTATCAGACCTTACTGCTTTCAATCTTTTTCCTATTTGATTCTCAGTTAGAGCCTTAAACACTTTGAATTTTCCAAATGCTTCAGATTTTTCCTTCAAAAAGGAAACCCATGTTAGTCTAGAATAATCATCAATAATCGACATAAAATAATTTTCTTTTCATGTACCTTCTTTCCTTGATGGTCCACATAAATTCATATGTACTAACTAGAGAGGTTTTTCTTTTGAAGGAAATTTTTTAGATTTGAACTGTGTCCGAGTAAGCTTTCCTATCTGGCATGGTTTACAAATATAATCATATGGATTTGATATCTTTGGAAGATCCTTTATTTCCCCACTATTTTTGAGCTTGATTATATGATCAAAATTTAAGTGTCCAAGTCTCCTATGCCATAGCCAACTTTCATCATACTTTCTTAAGTGGCATTCTTATTTTTCTTCTTTTAACACATAGACATTGTTTTCTGTTCTTATCCCTTTTGCAACTAGCTATCCTGAATTCACAGATTTTATTCTACAATCTTTAGAGGTAAAAATCACTTCACATCCTTGGTCACAGACTTGACTGACACTAAGATGATTATGTTTTATACCTTCTACAAACAACAGATCTTGAGCTTTCCCTTTTCCATTACTCAAACTTGCCATTCGTTTACCTTTTATTTTTCCTGGTGCATCATTTCGAAAAGTTACATTCCCTGATTTTCTTTCACTTAGATTTAGAAACTTACTTTTGTCTCCAGTCATATGTTTGGAACATCCACTGTCAATATACCAGGGATTATTTTGTCTTTGGGATGATAACACTAGTCTACAGTTGTCATCTTCTTTCTTCTTCCAAATCTTGAAATTTTCAGTAGTAGGATTCGAATTTGGCTTAAAATTCCTTAAGTGACAATCTGCAACTTTATGTCCATAGTTATGACAGATATAACATTCTGGTTCACTAAATAACAAATCATAACAATTGTTATGTTCATAACTATTTTTATGTTTCACCTACATCCTTCCTCCATCCATCACATGATTTATAGTATGTGGTTGTTTGTTTCTTGTTTGTCTCAATCTTTGTTGTGGAAGATAATTATTCCTTGAGTATCTTGATTTCAAATATCTAGATCTTAAAGAACAGTTTGCAACTTTGTGACCAAAGTTAGAATAGAAAAAACAATAACCATAGAAAAAAACTTTGTACCTGAAAAAAGGTTGTAGTCAATTTCTTCCATGATGATGATTTCTTTGATTAGAAAATGTGTTTCTATTATTTATTTGATCTACGGATTCAGTTCTGGTACTTTTTCTTTCATTCCTTCTTGGTGGCTGATTTTGTTTCTTTGTTTCTGCAGAGTGGTTGTTACCAATGATTATGGATTTGATAGACTTGATGGGTTCTGTATTACTTGGATGATCACTACTTGATCCTTCTTCATAGCCCAAGCCAGCTTTCAAATTTGGATTCCTTTGTTGATTTAGAATGAAATTTAATTCTTATGAGGCTTTAATACTTGGTAGATTTTGGTGATACAATCCCTTAAACTTCTCCATTTCTTTTCTGTTTTTTACTATCTCTTCTTCTAAGGCTTCACATCTCACTTTCTTCTCTGACAACTTTTGTTTCAGTATGTCTTCCATTTTATTTGCCTCTTTTAACTCCACTTTTAGTAGAGAAAAGTTTTCATCAGGTTTTTCACCATTGATTTTAAACTGCTTCAACAATTTTTTTTGTTTTCTCTTCTTACATCTGAGTTTGTCAATTTCTTCCAAAGCATTGATTAATTCACCTTCCATATCCACCACATCTTCTTCATCATCCATTTCACCTCCTGTGTGTTCATCATCAAAATCTCCCATAGCCATAAGAATAAAATCATTCACTTTGTTTTCACATGATGAATCACTATCTATGTCTTTTGAGGAATTGTCACTGTTTGCACAGAAACTTTTCTTTTTACTATATTTCTTGAATTTTTACTTCTTTTCATCATCAGAGTTCTGGTCCTTTTTCTGATGGGGACACTTAGATGCAAAATGACCTATCTTACCACAGTTAAAGCATTTGAATGGAAGCTTGCCTTGATATTTTCATGATCCTTTCTTTAACCTTCTCACAAAATTTTCCTCAATATCATCTAAATCTGAATCAGTATTCTTGTTTTATTTAAAAGATGCTTCTATAGTAATGGATTTATCTTTGATGATTCTCATTTCATGTGCAGTTAGAGTTCTTAGGATTTGATCAATGGATAGAGTTTTAAGATCATTTAGTTCTTCTATTGCAGAGACTTTTGGATTAAATTTATCAAGAAGAGATCTTAAAATATTTTGAACTAAAAATGATTCTTCAATCTTCTCACCAAGACCCTTCATGGAATTCACAAGTTCTTCAACTCTTAAAAAATACTTGCTAACTATTTCATCTTCATTCATCTTTAGTTAGTCAAACTTCAACCTATATGTTTAGAGTTTGGCATCTTTTACTTTCTCATTTCCTTCATAATTGTTAATAAGTTTATCCCACATAGCTTTAGTAGTTTCAAGATGCATCACCTTTACAAACTTAGCTTCAGCAAGTCCATTCAAGATAGAATTCATTCCCTTAGCATTAAAGCTAAATTCTAACTTATCATCCTTGGAAGCCAACACAACAGGCTTTATATATCTAGTCTCTACTACATCCCAAACATCATCACCTAAGGCCATTAGGTATGTTCTCATTCTAACCTTCCAAAAAGAAAAATTTGTTTCATCAAACAGAGGAGGATTACTGGCTAAAGTACCTTCATGACTTGTCATGTTTAAGCTTACAAATCTACCTTTAAATAAAAGGAACTCACTTTGATACCAATTGTTAAAATTACTAAGATAACTGAGAGGGGGGGTGAATCCGTTGTTACTGTTCTTAAACAAGTTTAAGTCTATTAAACCATTTTTAATATTTCATCAAGTGACCATCAATATTATACATCATATGAACAACATAAATAATGTGCATCAATCACACATAAGATATACACAGAGACAAAATTTCATGAGGAAACCCATAAAGGGAGAAAACCTTTTCTTCTTCGAAATGATAGGCAGTCTTTTAATTTCTATACATCATCTATGTTTGAGCACCAACTCAAAGTGAGGCTACTACCTCTTTTTTACAAGCTCCAACTTGTTGAGAGCACCAACTCTTTGGTTTCTCTAGCACCAACTAGAAGGAAGCACCAACTCTCTGAGTGTTCCAGCACCGACTGAATGGAAGCACCTACTTCCACTTATACAATCACCAACTTGCATACAGAAAACTCTGTGTTTTCCCAAGCACCACCTTGCCACCCTGTTTTCTATTCACAACTAGATGGAAGCTGCAACTCCCAATATTCAAGCACCAACTTGAATATCAGAGGACCACAGTCCTCCCTAGAACCACCCTACCTCCCTAATTATAAGTAAAATGATTGAATAACCAACAACGCAGGTGTTTCAATTCTTACCACTTCTCTTTTATCCTGCAATTCTTCTATGCTTCTATCTGTTCTACAATTATGCTCTGCTTCAAGTTGTTCTGCAATTCTTCTCTTGCTTCTATCTATTTCGCATCTGTTACTCATCTCTGAGTTTTATCTCACATTGCGCATACTGTAATTTTCCCTTTCTTACAGTTCAAATCATTTTTCATTCAGAACAACCAACCATTCACAGTCACTCCATCTTTCTTTTATGCACTTCACACAACTTTAGTTACACCTCGAATACCTGGGCTAATAATGCTTCAGCCACTTAATCGCGAACTGTCCAAGAACCATGATTTCGTTCTGCTAACTGAATCGTAACTGAACAATTAATCATAAAGATCAACAGTAGCCCTTCAATCAGATGCTCAAATAACAAACACCATTGGATTAAATCTGTAGGGTCTTGTGTTTATCCCATATGCCCACTGGTTGTGACCATGGGCCTAATCAAGATGCGTTTCGCATTTCGCATTTCGGAAATCCTATGTCAAAGGGGCTTGACGGTCCAAGTTGTGATTCTCGAAATGGATCTTAGCTCTGCTATCTCCTGCCTCTTACATGACCATTAGGGGTGACCAAAGCCTACACCAAAAGGCATTTCACATTTCGTGAACTTATGAACTTCATCGAACCTGATCAACAATCGAGATCTCCAATGATTCGATGGTCTAGATCTCATCACAATCTCACGTTTCAGGATTCCTGTGATGTAGGGTCTCAACACTCCAAGTTGTGATCCCTGAAATGGATCTTAGAAATTATCTCCTTCCCTTAAGCCTTCGATGATGTGATCTTTTCTATGACCACGGGCCAGACCTTATCACAAATTTGCATATCGCGAGTTGCAAGGTTAGAGCATTTCCTTCCTTTGACTTTCCATTCAGCGAAACATTAATCCCTCACCACATGTCCCTCTTGGACCAACGGTCAAGATCTTATCATGACTTTGCAACTTCATGGGCCTTCGTCAAGCCTGATCAACGGTCCACGATCTCCCTTTGATCAATGATTCAGATTAAGTCGTGGTTTCACATTTCACGATTTCATAGGATAGAGCACCTCCTTTCTTTGACTTTCCAGTCAGCGAAATTTCAATCACTCGCCATGTTCCCTCTGCATCCAACGTTCCAGAACATACCTCAATCAAAAGGTCCAGATCAATTCTTGGGATTTCGCATATCGCAAGTTCCCAAACCATGTTCCGTTGACTCCTCCAATGTTCAGGTCAACGAAATTATAGTCGCTTGCCATGTTTCCTTCTTGAATATGGACGATCCTCCTGCTTTCAAAATTTTTTAGGCCCACTTCATCTTGCACGTAAAGAACGTGGTCCTTCTTATGGATCCAACGACGGTCGGTCTTCAGGCTTAGATCTGACGCCTGAGATCTATTTTCTTTTACTGTACGCTCCTTCTATCTGAATTCAGATATGGTGGTCATTGGGAATTCTGAATGGGATCCAATGATCACTATTTCTCTTCGCATTGTCATGCCATTATCGTTGTGCTACTGATCATGTTGATCTTCGTCATCAATGACATCACCATCAATGACAAACACACATACTCTACCTCTATCTGAAAACATGCCAACAGATGTCATGTATGGTTGTTGAAGAAATTATTCACTAATAAATAATGCATACATGAATGAGATTTCTCAGCATAGTTAGACATGGTCAGGGTAACAGAGGAAGAGGAAATTGGAACAGCGGACCTAGAAGGCCAAGGTTCTCCATACATTTTGATGCATACTCACAAGAGCTGGGCCAGTTATTTCAAGATGGATGTTTTAATTGGATTGGGAAAGGAGTGGTCCAACCTAGGCTATAAAGGCCTCCCTTCCAAGCCCCACATGCCCTGGTATCTGAGTTCCCGTTCATGTCTCACTACAACATGAAGTCCCTGAAAATGACGGATGGAAAGAGATTGTCCACCCAACAGTCTCCTAACATTGTGGCTGGCCTAACTTGTCTCTACCTGCTCCTCCACCTGTTAATCAAATTGTCTAAGATTCCCTTGTCCACTCACCAATATAGTCTTTCCATGCAAGAAAAAGTTTAAAAAATGAGGCCAACCATGCCCCTGACAAAGGAAAAGTCATTGTTTCCCCCTCCTCACCCTCAAATGACTCTGCCAAATCCATGTCCTCCCGCATGCATATGAGAGATGATTGCTCTCATGTGATCAGTGAGATTAGGCCTAAAGGCTCCACACATCCTAAGGAAAATTTAGAGAGATCAAAGGGTGATAACAACAACAAGGGAAATATTTTCTCCCAGAGTGGAAAATATGGGTTTTAAGTGTTTTTATTTATTGATTTTTGAGGACAGCTGACTTCTAAAATTTTGGACAACATGCTATTTTTTGGATATATGGATAATATATTTTTGGAAATAATTTCAATTATCATTGATATAAATTGTCAAAATATGAGAGTGATGATGGGAGTCACAAGGAGGGATGTTTTGATTGATTAACTAGCTGCGTTATGTTTTGTTAAATAACTAAAGGGAGTCACAAGGGGTCCCACCTACTAGTTATTATTTATTAAAAACCCTTATTATGATTTTATTACTTTTCCCCCTTAACTAAAAAGTTGGTTGAGTTTTAGTTAACTTAACTAAATAAGTAGTTCAAATACTTCAACTAATTCTAATTGCTTAAAGGCAAAAAGAAAAGGAGGAGCAAGAGGGGAATAGAAGGAAAAACATACTAAGGTCTTCTCTTTGAGTTTTATTGAGATAATTTAGTTTTCATTCATTCTTTAATTCATTGAAAGCCTAATTCTCTTTTATCATAGCAGGGTCTTATTGTAGACAACAATATTAAGGGCTGAGTTACATCATTCAGACACTTGTTTCTCAGAGGTGTTGATCTATCTTTGATAGTCTGTGTAGATTTGTCTGTTTATGAATTAAATTTCATGACTAACAAAGTCTATTGTGCAGAGTCGAGTGGGAAACAATCTGTGGAAAGCTGATACATATTTTAAAGTTCATTCTTTTACTTTCTGTTAGAAGTCCTTTTGTATGGTTTTCATCGGGGACATCTAAGTTTGACTTTGGTCCAAACTTTCTCAAGGAATTTTGTAAAGAGAACGATTCTTTTGATAAAGTGGAATGGAATACACAATTGCTTTATGTCTCATTTGTTCTGATTATTGACTTGGTGTTTTTTACTTCTGTCTCTATATTTATTTAAACATCTGTTATATTCATAAAATTACATAAATAATGAATTTTCTAGGAAACTTTCATTCATAAAAAGATCATCCTAAGCACTTGTAATAAATACTTGTGAATTAGGAAACGAATTTTGATGGCTATAAACATAGGGTGATATTCCCATCTATCTTTCTTTAGCCAAGTAATATCTGAAAATGCTTGAGTAAGATCATTTCATATCTTTTCCTCAACAAGTAAGTTGGATTTCAAAACTAAAAAAGGTTGTTGAACTTTCGACAACAGAGGCATAGTATGATGTTGCTACAGAGGCTAGTAAAGAGATGATTTGGTTACAGAGGTTTATGGAGGAATTGGGAAAGAAGAAGGAGAATATCAGGTTGTACTGTGATAGTGAGAGTGTCATTCATCTTGAAAATAACTCAACCTTCCATTCAAATACTAAACATATACATCTCAGGTACCATTTCATATGATTTGTCTTGGAAGATGGACATACAAAGTTGGAAAAGATACACACTAGCTAGAATCCTGCAGACATGTTAACAAAGGGAGTAACCAGGGAGAAACTGAGTTCCTTCTCAGTTTCAATTGGCCTTCAAGCATGAAGGTGAAGATGATAAATTTTCTAGGTCCAAGAACATTCCATCATATATAACAGTGGTGGAGTTGTTGAGATTAGTCTCCAAGTGGGAGATTTTTGGTTGTGGAACCTGAATATCTTCCCGATTCAGAGGCCTTTGGTCATTAACATCTCTATGAATTGTTGGCCATCCTATTCTTGCATGCAATACCTTCTGCATGGTAAATTTCCTTCCATAATTTCCTTCATCTATTCCCTCACGAGCTTCTATCAAAATCCTAGGCCTTTCTTGTTCTAGTACGCATCCTCTCAAAATGTTTTTGGTGCTCATATTATATAAATGTCCTGCAATTAGTTGATAGTCTGCAACTTTGACTACCGAATTTTTCTTATGCACAGTGTTAAACTCTTGTGGCACAGTCCTTGTACTCAAGTATTAAACAATGTCAGCAAAATATTCATCAGTTATTTGTACTTAAAACAATTGTGCATGAGGGAAGTTATCCTCTAAATTTGTAGGTTCCTCTCCATTAGTAACCCTTGACAGGTGATCAGGTTCTGCATTCACCTTCCCTGGTTTGACTATCACTTCAATATCGAATTCCTAAAATAACAGTAGCCATATACAGATCCTCCCCCCAACACGGGCTTGTTGACAAGGTATTTGATGGTGGAATGATATGTGAACATCTTAAAGTGTTTTCCCAGTAAGTAATGTATGAAATTTTGAAGTAAATAGACCATAGATAGGACTTCTCTTTCTGTAGTATTGTAGTTCTTCTCTGATTCTGACAATTTTCTACTAGAAAATTCTATATGATGATCAGAATATCCTTCTCCTGGCTGCACTAGAATTGATCCAAGTGTTATATCAGATGCATCTACATGCACATGGAATGTATTTTCCCAATCTAGGAATACTATTATAGGTGTTATGACCATATTTTTTTTTAAGGTGTCCAAACCTTGCTGAAAATCCACATTCCACTCAAATTTAGTATCTATCTTTAATAATTTCTCCATTCGCGTAGTGATATCTGCATACCTTTTTATGAATTTCATGTAGTAGACTATATTTTCCAATGTTTCTCTCAACTAGCGCACTAATTTTGGTGGTGGTATATTTAAAATCAATTCAATTTTGGCCAAATCAACTAGCAAGCCTTGTTTGCACACTATGTGTCCCAACAATATTCCAAAAGGTGTCCCAAATATGCACTTCTTGATATTCAATGATATTTAACACTGTATGCATGTTTCCAACATCATCCTTAAGACTTCCACATGGTTTTTTAACAGACTATATGTGGTCCACTCATCCAGATACACTTCTAAAAATTGATGTATGAACTCAAAATTAGCTATTACAAACCTTCAAAATATGGTTGGTGCATTCTTCACCTGAAAAAGCATGACTATGTACTGGTAGGATCCCCATTCTATGGAAAAAGTGGTCTTTTACTTGTCTTCTGGGGCTATCTTTATCTAGTGGTAACCATAGAATCCATCTGTAAGTGAGTATGCTCCATGGCCTCCTAGATTCTCTAAGACATCATCTGTGAAAGGGGTAGGGAAAAGATCATGTAAGCATGCATCGTTTAGTTTTATCAACTCTACAAAGATATTTATCCCCCCTTATTTATTTGCTTTCACTACCATAGGGATTATCCATTCAAATTTCTCCACTTGTTCTATGATACCAGCTTCCAACATTCTATCAATTTCTTCTTTCACTTTTTGCTTATATATTGGATTCACTCTATATGGTGTCTTTCTGACAGATATAGCCTCAGGTTTTAGAGGTATATTCATTTCTCCTAGGTATCCTACTATGCCTTTCATCTCTATAAATGTTGCTGGGAATAGGTCACTGTAATCGTGCAGTAAATCTGTGATTTGTTCCACTATTTTGTCATCCCAGTAGTCTCCAATGCTGGCCATTTTGGGATTCTCAGTTGTGCCAATGTTGAATTTCTTCACCTTGATTGGCACAACAAAAACTTCTGATTACAGATATGAACCTTCCACCTCTCTTTCACCTTCAACTTCTATAATATTAATGTTTCACAGGTCATCTTCATCTAGTGCTTGTTGTTCCACATGATAGCATGACAACAGTTCCTTAACTGTCTATCTGTTATGTTGTTGATACTCTATCATGAGTTCAACCTCTGGTTCATCGAAAAATATTAACCCTCTTATCTTTTTGAGTGATAAATCCATGTTCAAGTTCTCATGTTCAAATGCGAAAGTGACTATAAAATTATGTTGTAATGTTGTCCATTCTATAGTGCCTTTGCACAGTTCCTGGTCTACATACCAGTTTGTTGGAATTCCTTCCAATGTGTGGATGGAGGAATCAGGCCATTCCTCTGGTGGTGTAATTCTCCATAGTGTTATTCACTTCTCCAAGTGTTCTATTGGTGTCCCTTGTCCATCATATCTTTGCGTCTCATTTCTTCCCTGATCTACGTCAAATCTAATGTGCAGTAGTTTCTTACAATGGTACCAATTCTTGATTGTTTCTTTGTGTGCACCCCACCATCTTGTAGGTGTTTCCTTGAGTGCAATTTCTAGGGCTAAGAGCCTTTGATTCTATAACACTTCATTTTCGTATCTTTTTAGGAATTCTTCTAAGTCAATCATCCCATGAAAACTGGGAGGTTCTCTTATCTCTATACCCACCCATCTTACTGTGCGGTCTATTCATGCACACATTCTTGTGGAGACTTCATGTAATCATTTCTTCCAATTATCCAACCCTATATTTGAATTAGAAGCACATGATGTGATTCTCCTCTGGCTAAGTACTCTGTTTGAAGTTGGGTTGACATAATATTCTTCGTGCACAGTGGTTATGTATAACTGGTTGATTTCCTCTAGATCTAAACAAGTGGGTTATAAAAACCTTTATCCTTTTGATGGATATAATGGCATAATGAATCTGCATTCCCCTAAATTGGATGTCATCTTTATTTTATTCAAGTTTATTATGGCCTAGTTATTGAATTCCCAATCCAATCCAAGCAATGATGAATAAGGTGTTGTACCATCTACTATCTCTATCACTTCAAAGTCTTCCTTATTGAGCACTCCATCGAGATCTATTGTCACAACCTTAAGCATTCCAATTAGTAGAAGTTTGTGTTGGTTTGCTAGCTTCAATTAGACATGTGAATAGCCTAGTGTGGGATCTACCATGCATTTCCATGTCTTCTTGGGTAACACATTTACCTCAGAGCCTAAATCCAGTATGATGTCCCCCATGTTGAAATCTCCATTGTTAGCATTCGGTCTAAATTCCTTGCTTGTCCTCCTTCTTGTATGTAAATGATTGAATTTTTTCTACTATAACGTCCCCTCTACTTCGTTGTTACATATTTCTAACATATTTTTAAAAACTTTAACAGATGATGGATCATTTAGTGTCTTAACACAGGATTGTAGAAATTTATTTATGGTACTTACTTGTGTTATAGGTGATACTTCGTTGGTGTGGTCCATTGATAAGGGAATATCATATGTTATTATGTTTTGAGCATGTTTCATAGTTGATGTAGATGCAAGATCTTGCTTGAGCAACTCTTTCCTTGCCTCCTTGAATATTTCTTTTTCTTTCCCTGCATCAAACTATTTATGTGGTTCAACATTCATCTTCACCCATTGGTGTTGTGATGGATTCTATTGTACTACATTAGCTCCTGTATTAGCTCCTCCGTGCATAACTATGTTGATATTTATTCCATCATTCCTCACCTACGCAAAAATCCACTGAAAATTTTGATTTTTTTTATTCTGTTTTTCTTGAATCTCCCCCAAAAGTGTTGAGCATTCCTCTGTATCATGGTCTACTGTGTGATAATACATGCATGTTTCTGGTAGAAGTGAACATTCCCTTATGGCTGGTAGTTTTGGAACACTACTGGGCCTCTACACCTTCAAAATCCTCCTCTACCTCATCCTCCCCCTCTGTATCCATTTTGGTCTCCTAGTGGTGTATTGTACTAAGGCACCTGATTATATTGCATGGGGTTATACTATGATTGCGCGTTATTATACTGAGGTTGTGCAATGTTATATTGTTGCTACACAATGTTGTATGGAGGTGGTATTTGGTTGAACTAAGGTGAAAATTGTCTTGTCATCATTTATACCTGTACCCTATAGGTATCTGATGTTCTCTCCCTCATCAGATCCATTGTTCTACAGTATTTGTCGTTGTGACCCACTAACTTGCAAAATTTTCAATATGAACTCTTGGGTATTGTTTGATACTTCTGCATCATTGGACAATGATATGGATAATTTCCATGTGTTTTAAATATCTCACACCATGGTCCTCCTGTTCACAAAGGGTTTGGTATCCCTATTTTCATGTATTGTGTGAATGTTGGGAACTCATTCTTGTGGTGTCCTTTTATCCTGCATGTGGTACACCAAACAACTTCTCTTTTCTATTTTCCCCTATTTTGTTTCAGTTGAAATGTGAGGTTCTCCAGATCCTCCTTCAACTTCTCTATTGTTTTATATGTCTTCTGACATTGGTTCTCTTCCAATTGTAGGGTGGCTTGTAGAGTGTTATAGAAGGAAAAACCCCCTATGGACTATACTAGGGTTCAACATGTAGGCAGATATAACCGTCTAAAAGTCTCCTACTTTTTATAACTATCCTGAATATACCCCACATTCATGCATGAAATACAAAGTGAAAAGACTTGGTAACTCTACCTTTAACTTCGCGCCTAGTGTCGATCCTTCCACGTTCGATTTCTCTATTGACTACAAGCCTCCTCCCAAGGATGGCCTGCATTCACAAATAGATAAACATGGAACTACACACATGCATCTCATATATGAATGATGGGTTATATGTCAGTATAAAACATAAATCAAACATAGATATCTGACACATCATATTTTAGGACAAAAAAATTATTCCTTGTATTGATATCACAATGTTTACTTATAATGAGATCAGTGACTGATCCATGAACCTGGTCCGGGATCCTCTTCACTAAGATCCAACTGTGCTTCCATGTATATTTCTCCTCTGACACTTCTTCTATGGAAATTACATAGGCTTATGATGGAGGACAAAGGGCTAGAATGGGAAATTTTGATGCAAATCTCACAAGGTGGATGCAAATTCTTAGGGCAAGGAGGGGATATGAAACGAGCATAGTTTCATTGTTATTATTCTTATGTATGGAATGAGACCCCAACATGTCATTTTAAATGAAAAAAGGATGGTTATTCGGTTGGGTGACAGGATATAGGTGGTGGGACAATTGGAAAACTACCCAGTAGCCCGTAATCTCAATGAATTCCTTGCAAATTTTTAATTTTTGAAACATTTGTGGGTATATGAGGGTTGTAATGGTGCAGCTAGTGTACGTACACTAGATTTAGTGGTGCAGAAAGAATGTGTATGTGGGAAGTAGTGGTGCAGGGCACGCACATCTTGAAAAATAGGGTTTTAAAAAAGAGCTTCTTAGTGATGGCTTGGCAAAAATAGCAAGTAAGAGGGACAAATGCCAGGTATGCATGTATGGTGAAATTTAGGGCTATAATAGATTCCCCCTAATGTGTGAGGTCAGAAGAGAATTTTAAGGCCGAAATACATTACCAAATATTTACCAACGTACAAAGCGAGTGATCCCTGGACCAGAGTTTGAGAGCTACCATCTGCAAAAGTAACAATTGTCTCACCAAGGTGGGCATACCCATGCTCGGGATGAAATAAATAATGGCTTCCAATCAAATACACTGCATATCAATGTCATATAAATATATAAAGTGTAGTCGTGAGCAATACACAACATATCTACATCTCAAAATCAAAGGCATACATGTATAGTATCCATCTTCAAGAAGCCAAATGATGCATGATGGCTTGAGATGAGGCCTTCATAGCTTGAGAAACAACTTTAAGATATTAAAAACTTGGGTAGGAGTGTAATGTGAGTGTATGAATTCACTACCCAGAGGTGATTGACGGCTAGTTGGGGAACAAACAAGAGGATCTCAGTGATCAGGTAAAGAACTTCACTAATTTCGAACAAGGACTTGATTGGAATTTTGGGGATGGCTAGGAATGAGGGAAAGAGGAAAATTGCAGAAAGGTCGACTCAGGTTGGGCAAAAATTCCCTTGGACAAGAGAACGATTGATGATCAGACTCAGGAAGCATGACATTGACATAAGTTCACGATGCAGGAGGCAACACAAACTCTCCATGTGTTTGGAATAATAACCAAATGGAGGAGGACACAACTCTATGTAGCGAGAAACAACTTCCTAAGTTCATATTAAATACCAATTTTTAACAAACAAGTGGAAGGATGTGCTTTGTCCAAGGACGACTCATTGTGCTGCCATAAAAAGAAAATATATTTCATGTCCTCCTTTTGGGGTATTATTTGATTTTTTTGTCTTTTTCAATATTTTGAAGACATTGAAAAAGAATAAAAGAATGCTATGTTACAAAGGAGTAATGAGTGTTTCAAGAATACTAGTTCCAAGCATAAGGAACATACTAATTCTCAAAGAAAGGAGACATGTGCAAGGAAAGGACACTCGGGGAAAATTCCTCCATGGGTCAAGGTGTCAGGTCGTAGAGGTAAAGTGATAAAAGGATTGCGTATAAGGCATGCTTCAAAGGTTCAGTTGAGAGCAACATGGAGCCAAAATTAGGTCAAATATGCAGAGATGCAAATGTGATTATCAAGACACGATGAAACCCCCTTCGATGTATTTTTCACAAGCCTAAAGAAGGTAAGCTCGGTGGTTTTTTGACGTTTAGAGAGTTTGAAAAAATGTAAAAGAAGACTCCACTGGGGTACCTTTTTCTAAGGTAGTTTAGTTGGCTTGAAAAAGGGATAAATTAGCACCGAAAAGATGTCTATTCCGAACCATTTTAACGAGTGTGACACAGACAATATCACTTGACAATCTTCTGAATTTTAAGGACTTTGAAAATATCTTAACTATGGACTCACAACGTTTTTCTAGATTTAGTGTCCTTAGTCGGAAAAAGTATAAAACCAACTTAGGAGAACTCTCCCAGCGAGACAAATCTCTCGAGGTGTGCCTTTTTCCTCCTTAATCGACAAGCCAGGAAAAGGGGTAAACTCATGCCAGTAGATGTTTTTCTAGACCAATTTAATGAGTGTGAAAGAACAAGGTCACTCAACAATATTTTCAATTTTAGGGAGTCTGAAAAGAGATTAAGTATGGACTCCGTAGGGGATGTTCTTCTGGACCAATTTAACGAGTGTGAAGGAACAAGGTCACTCGACAATCTTTTCAATTTTAGGGAATCTGAAAAGAGCTTAACTATGGACTATGTGGAAGTTCCTTTTTCAAAAATTGAGTCCCTCAGTCCCGAAAAAGGGTTGAACTTATACCTGAGAATACTCTTCTAGCGAAACAAAGTTCCTAGAGTATATCTTTGTTCATAAAATTGACCATCTAGACCAAAAAAGGGGTAAACTACCGTCGGAAAAACGTGCCTTCAAGTTTTAATTTGGCGAGCGTGAAGGATAACAAGATCGCTCGACAATGTTTTCATGCTTAGAGAGTCTGAAACGAGTTTAAATAAGACTCTAGGGGGCTACGACTCATATATGAAATTGGTTGAGGTAGAGCCCACTGCTAGGCTTAGAACAAGAGTCTATTCGATAGTCAACTTGGAAATACTCCCAAAAGTGAAGAAAACACAAACCATGGTGTAATTCCTCCCATGGTATACAAACCGTAGTCATGGCTTGAAGGATAGCCTCATCTGAAGGCAATTCAAAATCCGATAAATCATGAAAATGAGGGTCGACAGTCCCAAAGGGTGAAGTAAAATTACCATATTCCATATGACGATGGAGGCTCTGGCTAGGACTGGTAGAGTCTATCCATGAAGAATCACAAGCACAAGGGCTTGAGGATATACAAACTACGAGATTAGACTCAGAAGGAGACTCAATGTCACTTGGACCTATAGGGGGAATAAAGGGATCCCATTCCCCCATTGGATAAACCAATGGATCAATTCTTGATACCAAGTATTGAGAAGGAAAACATGATTGCACAAGTTCCTGCTCAGAAGCAATTGAACACTGAGGATAAGATGCCACATAATTAACCCATGGTGGGGTAGATTCTACATGAACACTAGGAACATATAAAGGGACAACCTAAACTAATGCTAAATTAGGATGGTGATTATCAGATACCAGCTGGTCGATAGTCACAATGCTTCCATTGCGATGGAATTGCATCACCCAAAAAAGCGTAGATACCACAAAATTCATAGCATATACATCATCACGTCCAAGAAGCATATTGAAATCTAACAGGCCTTGCACCACTATAAAATCAACAAGGACAATCTTCCCACCTAATGAGATAGGAAACTGAGGAAGAACCCCCAAATATTCACTAGGACATCTGTCAAAAGCCAACATCTCATGTGAAGAAGACACAAGCTTGAGAGATACCAAGACTTTCCAAACTGAGGAGGATAAAAAACTTGCAGAGGCTCCTTCATCCACAATACGTTGATAAATGTTTGTTGAATTAACTTCAACCCTTATTTGAAAAGGTACAGAAGAAGGAAAATGAGGCTCAACAAGGTCATTCCAATCAAAGGAAAACCTCCTACGGCTTAGAGGGGGTGTTCTCGAAGCGAGCATAATTCCCCCTTGTTCATAAAGTACTAAACTAGAAATTCTAAAAACATAGTTAGTAGACACGTCACTCCCCAAGA
This sequence comes from Picea mariana, assembly GCA_032191745.1. Taxonomy (NCBI): domain Eukaryota; kingdom Viridiplantae; phylum Streptophyta; class Pinopsida; order Pinales; family Pinaceae; genus Picea; species Picea mariana. The sequence continues at coordinate 68,568 of JASDQU010243119.1, forward strand.
AAAGAGTGGGATCAACCGAGGATTTCATCAGCATGACAACTTTGGTAGACTCAAGACTCTCCAAGATAAGGGTGGGATCAACCAAAGACTACATAGACATGACCACTTTCTCAACCACTGTTTCAAAAGGCTGCGAGACAAGATGGTCTAAAGGAACATCACCCCCCAAAAGAGGAGTGGGATCAGTTGAAGACTACATCGACGTGATCACTTTCTCAACCACTGGTTGAATAGACTTTGAGGAAATCTCAGAAGACTCATAATTATAAGAGCTTGCAGACAGGGACCACAATGTTCATACCACTGGAAGGCCAGGGCATAAATGAGTAAGGTGATCTCACTTGCAAAGCTTACAAGGGAACTTAGGCTTACATCCTATACGTCTAGGTTTCTCAATAGAATCAATGCCCCTAGCATGACTGGTAGTGGCTAGTTGCACATCTCCAACATGATTTGCAGAGGTTGGTGATGGGTCAATAGCATGACTCGCAGAGGCTACATACCTATTCCTAGTAGGAATAGCAGTGACTGGATTTTTCCCTCAACATGACTTACAGAGGCTGAGTGTATGCCCCTAACATGACTTGCATAGACTGGGTGCATTCCCCCAGCGTGACTTGCAGACGTTGGCTTTTGGTATTCAACATGACTTGCATAGGTTGACGACCTATCTCCAACATGACTTGTAGAGGTTGGTGATTTCTTCTTCCTATTATTCCTCTTTCTATTTCGTTTAGACTTCCAGTTACTAGTAACTTTACTTTCACCAGAGGTGGGAGAAGGAGGAGGAGAATACTTTGTTGATGAAGGAACATCAACATGGTGCCCATGTAATAAAGTGCTTAACTGAGAAGCGTCAAGAGAATTTGGGACATTTGGAATGGTACCCAACCAAACCGGAAATCCCACATTCAACCCAGGAATGTACAAAGTGGCCATCAAAAGGACACCAATGTTGCCAAAGAAATGAAAAGCACAAGAATCCCCTTGAGAAGGGGTTTCTTGGCTAGTATTGTCAGTAAATTTATGCATGAAGATATTATGCATAGGTTCTCCCCTTGCGGGATTGTTCAAGTCTGTAAAAGTATCACGCACTCACTTCGACAAACCAATGTTATCAAAACAACGCCTATAAAGATCCACGTTTCTAAGCAGAAGACCGAAAATTCCTCCAGATCGGCAGAGTGGGAGGTCTACCACCTTAGATCAGAGACCCAAAGAAATTACTAACTAACTCACTATGGAAATCTAGGGAGCACAGAGCACACACTAAAAATTCCTAAAGGCAAATCAAGCAGACCACTATCTAGTAGGAAGAACAGTTACACCAACCAACACTAGAGAAACTTACCGATGCAAGTGCAACTTGAACATGGAAGAACTCTTCAGATATACTCTACAAAGCGTGGCCCGACGTCTTCCCTATGTACCATGGTATACTCCCACAGTCACCTATGTAAGTCACTAGAATAAAGGTAACTAAGTTGCCATCTCGTAAACAGTCACCAGGTGGGTACAGTCGACAATCGGGTGGACTGCAATGAGTAGGGTAACAAGCCCAAAAGATATCGAGGGTATATAAATCAAGTTCTCTAGAATACAACTGAGGACCTTGAATGGATTTGAGATCCACGTATATTCGTAGGCAAATGAAACCGAAAGTATCCCATGACAATTCCTCAATATGATTTCCCACTACACTTGGTCTAACTTTGGAGGGGTTATCTCCACTACCTTTCCTCACAGGACCTTGTGTTTAGCCCCTATGTTAGAGGGGGGGTCCCAGATAACTTTCATGCCACTGGGATTTTACACTCCATAGCTCTGACTCCTATGTTTGTTTAAAATCCTTGAAGATTTTCCTCTCTAACCTAATTGAAGGCTCTAGCCCTAAACTAGTTGATTGGCCCTACAAACAAAAGTCTAGTTATTTTTAAATTTAGTGTACGTTTTAAATGGCTTGATTTAACTCAGAGGAGATGGTGGTGAAACCGATATTTTTAAGACTCTTACAAAAAATGAAAATTATAAGTACACTGGCAAAAAAGGATTATCTTTCTTATATTCTTTTGAAATTCTTTCAAGATGTGAAGAAAACTACACAACACTATGCTAATTTATTTTTCTCTTTTTTTTTGTAAATGCTTCAAACAAGAAACTTGAAATAAATTCTTTTTCTTTTTCTTTAAAGAAAATGAAAGGGAAAAAGTAAAAGACAAGACAAGAAAGAAACTGACCTTTGTCCCACTGTGGATCATAGGGAGTCACTGAAGACACCAAACGATTTGATCAAATACTCAAAGAATCGTCTAAAACCCTTTCAAAGAAAACACAAGAAATCTTTAAAAAGATAAGAAAACTGATGTCAAAACCAGGCTACAACTGTAACAACAGAGACACTGTACTTAATCAAGAAACCCTGAGAAGTAAAAGTTCAATCAGGGAAGAAGTTGATTGTCTCTTCTTAAATAAAAAATTTCTTAACATAGGCACGCTACTGACACTTAAGAAACCTATGTATGTACATCGATTGTCTATAAAATAGGGTGTGATTGTAAGCATGCTGACCCAAAGCAGGCCGCGTACACGTCTGTAACTTCTCAAAAAATAAAACAAACAGGAAGACTAATAGGGAAGGGAGAACTAGTATGGCACCAATAGGTGAACAAAATCCCTTAAATACTCAACAGAATTACAGAGACTCAAGAGGTAATAAAACCAATCAAACACCCAAAAAAATCCCCTAAAACCCTAGAGGCTTTCCCAGTACGGTCGCCATTTTTGCTATAACAGGAAAACCTCCCTATGGACTACACTAGGGTTCAACATGTATGCAGATCTAACCATCTAAAAGTCTCCTACTTTTTATAACTACCCCAAATATACCCCACATTCATTCATGAAATACAAATTGAAAAGATCCGGTAACTCTACCTTTAACTCCAAGTCCAGTGTCAATCCTTCCGCATTCTATTTCTCCATTGAATACAAGCCTCCTCCCAAGGCTAGCATGCATTCACAAACAGATAAATAGGGAACTAGAAACATGGATCTCATATATGAATCATGGTTTATATGTCAGTATAAAACGTAAATCAAACATGGATATTTGACACATCATATTTCAGGACAGAAAAAGTATTCGTTTTATTGATATCACAATGTTTACTTACAATGAGATCGGCGACTAGTCCGCGAAACTGGTCTGGGCTCCTCTTCACCAAGCTCCAAATGCTCTTCCACGTATCTTTCTCCTCTCACACTTCTTCTAGGGAAATGACATAGGCTTATGATGGAGGAAAAATGGCTAGAATGGGAAATTATGATTCAAATCTCACAAGGTGGATGCAAATTCTTGGGGCAAGGAGGGGATGTGAAACGGGCATAGTTTCATTGTTCTTATGATTATCTATGGAATGAGACCCCAAAACCTCCTTTTATATGAAAAAATGATGGTTATTCAGTTGGGTGACTGGCTATAGGCGGTGGGACACTTGGAAAACTACCCAATAGCCCGTAATCTCAATGAATTGCTTGCAACTTTTTAATTTTTGCAACATTTGTGGGTATACATGAGTTGTAATGGTGCAACTAGAGTATGTACACTAGCTGTAATGGTGCAGAAAGTGTGTGTACATGGGAAGTAGTGGGGTAGGGCGCATGATCCAGGTGGATATCGGTGGCCACCCACCTTCTCCAACTGGCCCAAAACATGTTTCTGACAATTTTGGTAATTTACTATTTTTAGCAGTTTTTAACTTCCGGGGCCATTTTGAGGCCCTAAACGATGTTTTTTGAGAAAACGGGGAGCAACATGGATCGTAGATAGATGTTTCTCACCCCAAAGTTGTATTTCTCAGATAGATGTTTACAACGAGCTATTGATCACCCCAAATGGAGATCGTATGCAAAAGTTACGCCCCTGGGAAGTTGACGTATCAACTACCCCCATCGGGGCCCACAAACCTTTTGGATTTTCATCTTCCGGGGTTAGGTTTTTGGATTTTACTTATGTTAAAAAGTCCCTTACAGCCTCATTGTAATAATCATCTTCTCAAGGATTCGAGTAGCCATCACATCTCTTCTCAGAGATAAACTACCACCATTCTAGCGAGTCTTTCACTATGTATTTTACAGTCTCTGTACATTTATTTCATTAATATAAATCGTGTATTACTGTATATCTATTACTCTTGTTTTATTTCTACTATATCTCTGTTATATTGTTTTCTCTCTTGCAATATCTCTAAATATTT
>JASDQU010243119.1:72923-91507 GCA_032191745.1 Picea mariana
TCAATAAAATAGAATAAGGCGGATGTAAGAAGACCTAATAGAAGCTTCCGCTTCTAGAAGGATCTTCCTCTAGATGCTTCTTTTTAGTATAAATAGGAGTCAAGGGTATGAGAACCCTAGCTTGGATATTATTGTAACAGAGCACTTCTCGATTGGAGGTTGCCCCCTCGAAGAGGCCTGTGAACATTGCTATCTGAATCAAGTGCTATTTCTATTCAAGTTCTATTTCTGTTGCTATCTCGTATATCATTTCTGTGTATTGTGAAGATTATGCTGGATATTATACTGTTATTCTGTTATTTCTAGCATTTCGTTTCTGTTCTGCATATTTTATATATCTGGTATCTTGCACTCTGTCAATATTGGGTTCTATTTTCTCTTTTTCCTATTTCTTGCTTGGAAAAACAAAAAAGGATTTTACTTTAGTTTTTCCTTTTAAAGCAGTTAAAAAAAAAACAAATCAAAAAGAATAAATACAACCTCATTGGATGTTTCTTTCAAAATTTAAAGCAATCTTGAAAGACAACAAAGCATGCTCATTAGGGAGTCCCGAGGGTGGGGACAAGAATGATTATTATCAAGAAGAATGAGGCTTCAATATTTAATCATGACGGGACTAAAAAGGACTCCCAAGCCTATAGTCAAAACTGATAGCATGGACACCAAAATGCAGCAAAGGATCTACTTAGGACATCTGTGTAGAGGTAGGCTCTACCACCTAATTACGACACTTATAAAGCATCAAATAAGGTTCCATGTCGCACTTTAGTGGGGTTGATCCTATGGAAAAGAGGAAAAGACAACAAGATGCAGAAAGTTAGGAGTGAAAACCTAACTTATATGCAAAAAGTTAGAAAAAATGACTTTTACCAAGGGATGGCATAAATGTAACCAATCCCCAAAAAAATTCACCAAACCAAAAGGAGAAGTATATTAGAACAATTAATATATAACTCAAAAGTGAACTGGAATAGATTGGGAACCCTCTCAAAGAAGAAAGAACATAAGATGGTATTGAACCCAAAGTTATTGTTGGTACGCCTACGACACTTTGTGAGTTGTCTGTTCATGCATACTAGAATGATAGTACTCGAGTCAAAGATGGTCTCCTCCAAACACTAAATTGCACAGTGCATCTATGCATGAGAGGCCTGATGGAGTGCTATGGATCCAAGAATCCACCCAATCATGAGTATAATCACTCATAGAGAGAGGCTGGTAATATTGTGAACCGACACTTGAGAACCCACTTTCTTAGTACCAGCCTCACAATACATGTTGATATAGTCCTCAATGTTGAACGGACCCGGAGGAAAGGTCCTCAAGTTGACCACTTCCCCTCTTCTGGAGAGGTCCATTAGGAAGTAAATATCCTCTGTAGGCGAGGTCAGTGATTTCCCCTCCAACATGAAAGCATATGCATGAGGATGGAAATAATCCACAACAGTGTTAAGAAACCTTGGTTGTGCCCTCATGAATGAACACTGGAATAATTTCCATAAGCCACATTGTTTTAGTGAGGTGATAGCCACAGGGGCCTCCTCGACCAAGACATTTATCTCCTCATACTCCCTCTCCCTCCAGTGAACATACATCCTGTCACATGCAAAAGTTGGAGAGGGATTAATACTTGTGTTTTCTTTTTCAATACAAAAGGGGGTTTACATAGTCTATATATTACACACTAGGATATGTAATTGGGATATTTATTACTTTTCCCGATTACATATGCAGGTTGACCTTAGACAACCCACGTACACGTAGACACGACCCTTTTACAAGGGCATGCTCCTCCCAAACTAAAAACTAAATATAAATGAATTAATTGAAATGCAAGAGGAGGGGATTTATACTTACTTGGTCCAAGTAGGAGGGTTTTTCGTCCACCATATCTCCCAAAATTCACTCTTTTGATGAAGGGTTTTTTTAACTTTGTTGTTAATTTCCAAATTGCAATGGTGAAAATGAGTTGTCCTCCTCTATTTATAGAATTGTTTGGCCTTTTTTCCCTATTTTGGTCCCCTTTTTCACTTTTCCTGGCTTGGTGTCTACTGAAGTTCACTTTTGAGTTATCTATTAATCATTCTGGTAGACTTCTCCTTTTGGTTTGGTGATTATATTTTTGGAATTGGTTACATTTACGTCGTCCCTTGGTAAAAGTTGTTTTTCCAAATTTTTTCATATAAGTTAGGTTTTCACTCCCGTCTTTCTGCATCTCTTTGTCTTTTTCACTTTTCCATATGATCGACCCCGCCGAAGTGTGACATGGAACCTTATTTGATACTTTAGAAGTGTTGTAATTAGGTGGTAGAGCCTACCTCTACATTGATGCCCTAGGTAGATCCTTTGCTGCATTTTGGCATCCATGTTGTTAGTTTTGACTATAGGCTTGGGATTCCTTGTTAGTCCCATAATGATTACATATCGAATCCTCATTATTCTTGCTAATCGTCATTCTTGGCCCTACCCTCGGGACTCCCTAATGAGCACGTTTTTTCATCTTTCAAGATCGCTTTAAATTTTGAAAGAAATATCCAACAGGACTATAATTATTCTTTTCAATCTTGTATGGATTACTTGAGAAAAGTATCCCCATGGAGTCTTCTTTAAGCCCTTTTCAAACTCTCTAAAATTGAAAATATTGTCGAACGATCTTGTTTCCCTTCACGCTCGCCAAACTCAAATTTGAAGGCACATCTTTCGAGCAATAGTTTACCCCTTTTTTGGTCTGGATGGATAATTTTACGAATAAAGGTATGCTATAGGAACTTCAATTCGCTAGAAGAGTATTCTTAGGTGTAAGTTTAACCCTTTTTAGTGCCCAGGGGACTAAATTTTTGAAAAAGGAACATTCTCCTTGGTTTTGGTTTATCACATTTTTGGGGACTTGGAGATTACTTACGAAAATGAAACCCCCCTAGAGTGCATAGTTAAGCTCTTTTCAAAATCCCAAAAATTGAAAATATCATCGAGTGAGCTTGTTTCTTCACACTCGTTAAATTGGTCCAGAAGAACATCTACTTGGCATGAGTTTAACCCTTATTCCATATAGTGTATTATTGTGGAAAAAGTTACGCCTCAGGAGATTCATCTCGATGGGAGAGTTCTCCTCGGTTAATTTTATACTTTTTCAGGATAAGGAGAATAAACATAGAAAAAGGTTGTGAGTCCATAGCTAATATCTTTTTAGACTCCTTAAAATTGAAAAGATAGCTGAGTGATATTGTCTTTGTCACACTCATTAAAATGGTTTTGAAAAGACGTCCTTTCGGTGCAATTTTACCCATTTTTCGAGCCGATTGGACTAATTGTGAAAAAGGTACTCCCTTGAGTCTTCTTTTTGTCTCTTATCAGACTCTCTAAATGTGAAAAAACCACCAATATTACCTTCTCTAGGCTCATAAAAATTTGCATGGAAGGAGTCTTGTTGTGTCATTCTTAATCGCATTACGGGTCTCATCTTTTCATATTTGGCCTAATGTCGACTCCATGTTGCTCTCAACTAAACCTTTAAATCATTCCTTATATGCAAGCCTTGCAACACTTTTTTCCTCTGCGATCTAACACCTTGACCCATTGATGAATTTTCCTCGAGTGTCCTTATCTTTCACATGTCTCCTTTCCTTGAGAATCATTATGTTCCATGCGCTTGGAACTAGTTTTCTTTCCCGTGACACTCATTCCTCCTTTGTAACATAGAATTATTTTATTCCTTTTCAAGCACGTTTAAAAATTTAAAAATACAAAAAAATCAAATATTCCAAAAAGAGGGGATGGGAAATATATGTTCTTTTTTCGGCAGCAAAGATAGTCTCCCTTGGAAAAAGCACATCCTTTCATTTGTTCGTCAAGCATTGGGATATAGTATGACCTTAGGAAGCTATTCTCGCTACATAGAGTTATTTCCTCCTCCGTTTGGTTACTCTTCAAGACATATTGAGAGTTTGTGGTGCCTCATGCATCACACACTTATGTCAATATTAATATTATTGAGTATGATCATCTATCGTTATTTTGTCCAAGGGAAGTTTTATCTAAATTGATTCAACCATTCTTCAATTCATCTCTTGAATTTCATGAGTCGGTCATCCTGTGAGTCCAGTCAAGTCCAGATTCAAAATAGGCGAAGTTCTATGCTTGATCATCGAGATCCTCCAGTATTTTCCCAATGTCTTGTCGAAGACCTCAGAGTAGTGAGTATTTCACTCTTATTATACTCCTACATGAGATGTTGAAGATCTTGAATTTGTTTCTCAAGCTATGAAGTCTTCATCTCCTGCCGTAGGTGACATTAGCTTCTTGAAGATGCATATTGTACTTGTATATCTTCGACTGGTTTTGAAATGTAGATATGTTGTGTATTGCTCATGACTGCACTTTATACATTTATATGACATGGATATACAATGTACTCGATTGGCATCCATGATTAGTTCATCTTGAGCATGGGTATGCCCACCTTCGAGAGATAATTATTGTCTTGTAGATGGAACCTCCCAAGCTCTAGTCCTGGGCTCACTCGACTTCATTCATTCATACCGAGAGATAATGTATTTTGGCCATCAGTTGCTCTTTTGACCTCACACATTAGGGGTAATCTACTATAGACCTAAAATTCCCTACTTATGGATACATGGCATTGGCCTTTCTACTTGCACAATTTTCCAAACCACTGTTGAGGAACTCTTTCTAAAAAACTATTTTTGGAGCATGTATGTTCCATGTTGCAGTACTAACCATGTACATAAACTTGTTTCATGATATATATCTCACGTACATATTCTAGTTTCATACTAAAAAAATTATGTTTACCTCCAAAAGTTGCAAAAAATAAAAAGTTGCAATGAATTCAGCAGAGTTAATGGGCCATTGGAGGTTTCCCAAACATTTCACCTGTTATGGCTCGTCCCCAAACCTAATAACTATCCCTTTTTCATATAAAAGGAGGTATTGGTATCTCATTCCATCATCAAGAATTATAATAGGGAAATTATATGCAAATTCCCTTTCCTTCGTTGCCCAAGTATTATCATCCTTTTTTGAGTTCTTTCCTCAACATTCCCTCTGTAGCCTTTTTCTCCCATACAATCCATTCCCTTCCCTTGGAGTGATCAACATATTGTGATAGAATTCATTTGGAAGGTGCACGTGGAGCAATATTAAGAGGATTCGAGCCCAGGTTCGTGGAGCATCAGCTTGCAAAGGTTGTAATTTCCAATCTTTGAATATTGACTACAAGAATATTTTTGCCTATCCCAAATGATATCTTTATGTATTTCATGTGATTTATGCATAATGATTTATATCTAACCCTAATTGATGAGTTGAAATAGAATATTTGTAGCATTGTTTTCCTAAGTGTTGATGTAGGTCATGTTTTGGAGGAGACCAACATCCAAGGAAGCAACAAAGCTCGAGGAGGTCAACATCGAACGTTTGAACCAAAGGTACTTCTTCTGAATTACTCTTCTATCATTTTATGTTCATCCGTGTGGAAAGTTTGGGGTAGTGTAGGAATTGTATTGTATTTTAAGGGAGTTCATAGCTCTGTCTATACTTAGAACCCTGGTATAGTTATAGGGGGATTTTCCCACTAGCAATGGTATTCTAGGATTGATGGATACTTGCAGAGTATGGGCTTTACCAAGAGTGATGCAGATCCAAACTTGTACTACATACTTGTTGGATCAAATCCATTCATAATGGTTCTACACATTGATGATTTATTTCTCACAGGTGCAGAGGGTATTATTGAAAGGTGCAAAGTGGATTTATCTAGTGACTTTGAGATGAACATTATCTTGATGCATTGTTTGTTGGGGTTACAAGTATGACATGTATCAGGATAGATATCCCTTAGACAAGGGAAGTATGCAATGGATATCTTAAGGATATTCAGGATGGAGGAATGTGAATCGTTGGATACACCTATGATTACCAATCTGAATAAGGTGGCAACTTCAGATATACAAGAAAATGATAGGGTCCTTGATGTATTTTGTCAACACCGGGATAGATATTTGTTTGTTTTTAAGTTCACCTTGATTCAATTCATGGTAGATTCGAGGCAGGTGCATTGGGTAGCATCAAAACATGTTCTTAGGTAATTGAGAGGTACAATGGAGTATGGATTGAGCTATATTCGAGGAGATGGAGTGAAGTTGCAAGAATATATAGACTCAGATTGGGAAGGGAGTGCACTAGACAGAAAGAGCACCTCAGGGTGATACTTTCTCTTGGTATCAACAATGATTACTTAGTTCAATAGGAAGCAAACCTATGTAGCACTCATTTTAGTAGAGACAGAGTACATGGCAGCGAGTATGGATAGATGTGAATCCATTTGGATTTGCATATTTCTTACATGTTTATTTGATCAGAAGTTGGATCCTAGGGTAATATACTGCGATAATCAAATTTTTATCAAACTCTCATAGAATCCAGTATTCCATGGAAGGTCCAATCATATAGAGATCACATACCACTTCATTCGAGATAGGATCTATAAGGGAGAAGGGAATATTCAGTATATTCCCACAGATGAGAAGGTTGCAGATATTCTGACCAAGCCCTTGGAGAAAGGGATTTTTTTATTATTTAGAGATAGACTTGGAGTGGCGCAAAATACTTTCCTCGCTAAGAGGGACTGTTGATGCTATTGGTACAATTGGATAGGTATTTATGTACATCCTTATGTGTCTAGATGTGTGGAAATCATCCAAATCCTTGTACTCTTCAATTTACTTTGATTAAAGGAATTATTCAAGTAAATTGGTTTTATTAATTAATTATATAATCAATTAATTGAGTTATTTAAGGAAAGTGTGAAAAGTAATTAGAATGTTTCTAAATATCAAGTGAAGTGAGAAGTAATCTCAAGATGCAATCACTTTGGATATATAAATCATGATTATAAAAGAAAGGCTATGGTGAAGGAGGAAGACACTTAACAATTGAGATTATTGAGAGTAGAGAATTAGATTTAAATGGAATTGGATCAAGAATGGAAGTGATTCAAGATATTTGATAGGTGGATAAGGAATTTCATTTAGAGATTAGATCAAGGATAAGAGAGAAGAGAGGTAGTGTAGGTGGGTTTTAGTCAGAGGAAGCCACGGGGAAGTGTCATTTCATACTGATTTTTTCGTACATTATTTCCATACATTTACGTGGGCCTTAGTGGATATATTCATGTACATACACATTTTTTCTAAAGCAAAGTCATGTACACCTTGAAAATAATACATTTTGTGTTCATACAGTAGGTTAGACATTGCTAGTTTTGTTTGCAGTTGTATTTCTATCAGTGGGCCATTATACCAATTATGAGAGTTGTTGGCGAGGGACAATGTTGAGAGAAATCAAAGAAGAGTTGAAGGAATAAAAGAATCTCCAAAAAATAGGGGAGCACATCAAGAATAAAGGAAAAGTGAAGCTAGGAAAAGAGGAAAAGAAGCATGTGAGGCGTGCATGCAGAAGTGCATAACCACATTAGGTTTAGGGATTTTGTAAGACATTGTAATGGATGACAATACAATAATAAGTATAAATAAGTACCTAGAAGGTCTAGTGTGGGAGAGATAACATATTAGAGAAGACTATTTGGTGTAGCAAGGAAAAACAATTGTAGAATATGATACCTTTTTGTAAGTTTTTGAGTTATGAGAGGGTGAGGTAACTAGACCTTGAGGGTTAGATTGTAGGCTGAGGAGCCCCGTGTGATCTAGTTAGCCTCACAAAGGTCGTAGTGCCTGCTTTGTAATCATATAAAATAATGTGTAGTGTGTGAGGTTCTATATGTTACAAAACCATAATAAAAGATTCTAAGAAGCCATATCTTTGTGGATGTATCCCAAGAGGGGGTGAACCATGGTATATTGTGTGTTATGTGAAATGATTATTGTTTATGTCCTTTTTGTTAGTGGTTAAATCTTAGATGAATGTATTAATGAGGTAGTTATATTTGTTGATTTACATGCATGAATAAAGAATGATAGAGTGTTTAATATAGATGGACAATAGACGAAATAAATGAAGATCACAAAATACAATCCCAGATCCCCACTCATTCCTAGACTGCAAGAACTTGAGAATTGCAATCACCCATAGAACTATCTCAGGTGAGATTGTGCAGTACACTCTATGTGTTCTGTTTCCTTCTGGTTTACCAAGAGGGCCGATAGTTTTAGAGGTATTTGTTGGAATAATGTTCAGAATGAACCTGGGTCAGACTAGGATGTAGGAAGAGAGAGTAGAAACCAACAAATGGTTATGTTTCCAAATGAAACTACATGGGATTGAGTCAGTAGGATATGTAAAAGAATCATGCAGAAAATGAATGTATAGAAGGGAATGCTCCAACCATGGAATCCAACGAAGGTAGAGATCGAAAGATGGTTGAAAACAAAGGAGCTTGAGTTTTTGCAGAAGGACAACAAAAACCCTAAAATCACACAACGCAAATATCTAGACAAGTATGTGTTTAGCGACTTGCATGAAGTGTTTTTCTACGATTTTCTACATGTGTTTCAGGAGTGGATATTGAGTTTGGAATACAACCATTCAAAAAATTGGATCAGACAGCTAGAGTGGAACCATGTGGAGATCGCCCAGTTACAACAAGTTGATAAAAAAATTCACACAAGCAGTAGATTTCTGGTTAGACAATATTGTTGCAAGATTTATCACAGAATTTCTAGTAGACACTACGAAGTCTTATAACACAATAGAGAAAGAGTTTCTAAGAGAAACATGAGGAAGGTATATGCGATCGTTGTATATTTCCATAAATATATTATTGTATAACAAAGGTGTAATGACTATGGAGTCAAACAAATAAAATTCCCTTTGTGGATGGGGGAAGGGGGAAAGCACTGACTAGATCTGGAGAAATGGAGGAAAAGATGGATAAAGGAAAGAAGGAGGAGACCTTAGACCCAATCATGATGGAGGAATATCAGATCAAGATTATCATGACAAAATATAGAAAAACACACAGTGGAGTACCCTACCAATATAAGATGAATAATAAGAAGAGAGACATAGTAGAGAGAAATGGATTGGCAAGTGATGAATAAGAGGTAGAGGATCTCCAGGCTCTGGAGAATATTGAGTAAATATTGTACACAACATACAAATGAAAGACAAGAGGCCCAAGGGAAATAACAACAGGTAGAACTCATATCCATGTTAGTGTTAGTGTGGAACCCATAAACCCATGTGTGAATAATACACCAGAAAGAACACCATCGTTCATACAACCAAATTTTAGTGGAAAAAAGATAGGAGAAAGTGCACCCAACCAAGGAGTAGAAACTGGAGGAGCCAGTTCAGAAAGTATTAGTCAAGTATATACACCACATGGAGGTCGTAGTTCATCACTGTTCAAAATGGCAGGAACTGATCCCACCATTAGGTTACCATAATTTCAGGGAGAGGAATTAGAGGATCCTGAAAAGAACTTGGTTATCTATGAGAATATTTTGGAAGAAAAGAAGATCACAGATGAGGATACAAAACTTTCGCAGTTATATATCATGCTAAGAGACCATGAATTGGATTGGTACATGAGCTTAGTTGTAAAAACTCCACCAGAAAAAACAAGGATGATTGTAGATGTCAAGAAGCTACTGATAAATGAATTTCAGAAACTGATTTCAGAAGATCAGTACATGAATGAGATTATTAAGATTAGACAAAACCCAAGAGAGTTTGTTTGGGAGATTGATTAGAGGTTCAAATGATTGAAGTAAAAATTGAAATATGTCATGACTATTGGATACATCGACCACACTGAGAGGGGGGGGTGAATCAATGTATGGTTCTTATTCAAACTTCCCTTTACAAAAATACTTAGTTAGCAATCACCATTTACTCTTCACTTATTACTGTCATTTATATCTATTTAAATGTGAACATATATCAACAACATATATGATCAATAAGTCATCACAACAAGAAACACAAAGAACACAAGATGTATGCACAATTTTCTTTTTATTACGGACTACAATCCTTGGGTTATTAATAACAACTGAATAGATTTACAACTCCACAAGAGCACCAACTCTATAATGTAAGACTTAGATTACAAAACTCGACACCAACTGAGAACAGGAATCAATATTCAACAGATACCAATATGTCAACAGGTACACGACCTGTCAGTAGTGCAGCACGTGTATGTACATGCCCTACCAGTAGTAAATCTCATGTATGTATGTGGCCAGTCTATACTACAGCCTATGTATTCCTTCTAAACAATTAGGGTGTTCTCTCCTTGATAAACATATATCCTTTGCAACCTTCAATCACATCCACTTCTATCTTTCACTATCCAATCTGAACCACAACCAATCACAACACATATGTGCTCTCCAACTAGTTACTCATGCTCCTCAACTATACAATATGAATGATACTTCATCATGTATAAGAAACCAATATACTCTAGAAACCATATCAATACTAATCCATAAGAGTGTTTCTCACTCTATCAATCAACCAACATAACCATATCACAAAAACCATACCAAAAATTCCTTAAGCATTCAATAAGAAAGAGTATCCATCAAGATAAATATGTAATCATACCAAAACTTCTATGGCATATCTGAGCCCATAGAATGAAGATATGGAACTTGCTTCAGACTTCAAGAACCTAGTATCAGCTAACAGTCAAGTCTTCACGACTTCCTCCAACTGTACACGCTCTGTCCTCCTTCATCCCGCATGTGTTTGCGCTCTGGCTCACTACAGCCTATGTATGTACGCTCTCTGGCCCACTTATGCTCGCATACTCCTTCATAAACTAGGGTTTCTGAATTTTTGAAACTTTTTCCTTCAAGATCTCAGAATTATGAAAACTTTGATGCATCCATGACATCCTCCATCAATCCCTCTCTCAGAATGGGTCTTCAATATCTTGATCGTATATTGAAGACCCATTCTNCCTTCAAGATCTCAGAATTATGAAAACTTTGATGCATCCATGACATCCTCCATCAATCCCTCTCTCAGAATGGGTCTTCAATATACGATCAAGATATGTATCTCACAAGAGACCCTTGCCTCTTATATATACTCTCCAACTATCTTCCTTAGAAGCATCTTCTAGACCACTTTTTCCATATAGCCACTTTCTCCACATAGTCACCTATGTCCAACTTTGTCCAATTTTCCACTTGCCCATATATCCAATAGCCACTTGGCCACTTAACCCACTTTCCTCATTTTAGGTTTAACCCTCTTATAACCACTTTTCATAAATAGAAATTTCTCCATTTACTTTATTATTTAAATAATCCTCTTAACTTTATCACTTCACTTTATTGTTTAAATAATTTATTCTTTTTAAGAACTTTTACTTCTTTGACCTTTTGGGGCTTCTAGCCATCATATGAGGGTCCTCCAACTTTGTAAGGCCATAACTCTCAAACCGTGAGGAGTTATGTGACGTTTCACATACAACCGCAAATGGCATGACAAGCACTATCCATCTAGGATAGATTCACTGAAAAATTTATTGATATTCATATCATTATTCCACAATTAAGAATGGGTTATCTAACCATACTTCTAGGATAAATCAACCACAAAGAGGCTTCCCATGAGGGATTTCACCATAAGGGGACCACTTTCGAGTTCATCCATGTGTACTTCCTATCAACCATGAAAATACAATAATGAGTCATCTTTACATCAACTCAATTGGAATAACCCATGGCAATACATCACTATGACATTGTCCCTTTGTCATTGATTCTATGCATGACCACATGATCCAAAGATCGATAAATTAGTGAATCCATGCATCTATATATGCAACCTATATCAATGAAAATACATCAATCCATCTTCATCTATGCATGAATTCATTTATCAACGAATTCACTTGACATTCATTCATTTACAACAATGAAAATGCATACTTCATCAATATACTATGACAAGACACTGTTCCTTTGACATCAATCATTTTACCTTTGACATCAATCCTTTGATATCAATCCTTTTCCATCAATGACATTGACATCAATCCTTTGGCATCAATGACAACATGATCCAACAATCTCCCCCTTTGCCATTGATGGCAATACCAACATTGATGTCAACACCAATCATTGATGGCAACATGTAGACAAGGCATTTCTCTACATCTATAGTCATCTCAATCACATCAATGTGACTATCTCTCCCCCTTTGACATCAATTGAAAAGGGTAGTTCTGAACTTGGGGTTGCTCCCCCTACATGAACTCTCCTTGGGGTTGTTCCCCTACCTGGATTCCTTTGATCTTTCTCTAAATAATATCTCCCATTTTGAAAAAGGGATATCACTCCGATGTATTGTTGAAAACATATCTCTCATTCTCCCCTTGGAACTATGCCTATGTGCTCTTTCTCCAAGTATAGGGATATTTTCCAATTATTTACCTTTGTATATGATAATTCTCTCCTCCTGGAATCATGGGAAGAAGAATGACTCCCTCTATGGGTATGTCTCCCCCTATATTCTCTACAATATGAACAATATGCTACCACCGCAATATGCTTCTGCTGCAAATGCTACTGCTCAACCGAAAAATAGATCAACCGCTCTTTCTATAATGATCATTGGACCTGTCCATGCATCAAACTTGTGCCATACGATACATCATGAAGCAAAATATATGTCAACAATAAAATAGAGAATCATGAAAAAAACATCAACAAGTACATCATGTGCCATATTATGTGCCAACCATGCACAAAACCCATGTACATAAACCCTGTACATCAATACCATAGAATATGCCATAAGATATCATCAATGGAGTGTATCAAACATATGCCTCTACCAACATTCCAACAATGTACCACAAACAAGTGTCATATCACTCATGATATGCCTCCACCATGAGCCAAGTGCCACAACCATGTATCTTAATCAATCAAGTGTCTCAACTATATCACCCCATATATCATGTGCCAAAGTATATACAAAACAAGTAATACCAATGGTGTACTTTGGCCAAGTACTATCATCCAAAACCATATGCCATCTATGATTGTATCAACATGCACAAACTATAGATCAAGTTATGACTCATCAATGATGTATAACATGATCACCTCAACAAATAATCAACTACATGTCCGAAAATGTATCTCAACCATATGCCAAATGCATGCACCAAGATATCCAACAAATATTCTTCCAATAATACATCATAAGGTATATCAAGAGAACTCAAATATGTATCATCCATGTATATTAATAGATCTGCCTCAACCTCCATTCACTATAGAGAATACTAAGAATCCAAAGATACATGTACTAGAAGTGTGCCTCAATAGATCAATGATATCTCTAGCTAGCATCATCATGATATATCTCATAACCAAAGTGCCATAACTTCACTGTCACAACTAGCATTGTTCCTCAACAGAAAATTTTCTCAATCCAAACTCTAAAGTTAGTACCATGCATCAAAGATAGTCTTCCAACACTTAACCATATGTCATCACCATACATACATCAATTATGTATGCCAACATGTAATCATGAAAACCTGCAACAAACCATGTCAGATCCTGCAACAAACCATGTGAGACCTTGCAACACAGAGTTATACCTTTATACCATGATACAACTCATGTGCATAGCCTTTTTCCCAAGGCTCTTGACCAAATATATGAGACCTGCTTCATAGACAGATCGTGTATGTATGTGACCTATTCATAGGTAAGCTAGCATATGTACGCGACTATTACCATTGTAACCCATGTATTCTTCTGAAGATGACAAACCTGAGCTCCCCTTAAGGTTTCCATTTTGTTTTGATTGTTTAGTTTTATTCACCCACTTCTGAAGGTGTCCCAACTTCTCATAACTTGAGCTCTGAGCTTCCATATTTTTCAAATTGTCTTCCTTCCTAACTTCATGCCTTCTTCTAGTCATGCTAGATGAAGTCCTCATCATGGACTGTCTTCTTGTGTTCCATAAATCCTTGGATTTGTGACCAAATCCACTACAGCTATAGCATCTCATGATGTGGCAATGAGCAGCAATGTGTCCTACTTGATTACATCCCCAACATATTAGGGTGTTATGAAATATTTCATTATCTATCCTTGCATAAAATCTGCATTCCAAAACTTTGTGACCATATTCATTACATGAGTAACAGTGACCATGAAAAACATTTTCATACCCTTTATTTGGTGTCCATCTTGAAGGTGTCTCTCTTCTTTGAGGTGTAAAGATGGCTTCTTGATGTTTTACTTGCTTTGTTCTTTTTAAACTTTCCATTCCTTCTATAGATGGTTGACTTGCAACATTATTTCCATCCTTTGAGAGTGAGGGATTTACCTCATGCTTCTTTGAGGAGCTTGCTTCAACATGTGTAGATTCTTTGTTGTATCCAAGACCTGATTTATCATTTGGTGATCTTTGACTATCCAATATCTCATTCAAGATTTTTGAGCTATTCAAGAATTTGTTTGAATTCTCTACTTTCTTTCTAAGATCAACAACTTCATCTTCCAACTTATGACATGACTCTTCCTTTTCATTTACTTGATTCTTTAATAGTTCCTCTATCCTTTTGGATTCTTCAATTTGGGTCTTGAGATGGACATTAACTTCAAGACTTTTTCTAATCTCGTCATCTACTTTCTTATGTTCTTCTATTTCATTCTTTAGTATTTTGATCTCTTCTTATTTTTCTTCTAATTCAGTCTTTTTACTTTCATCTTGTTCCTTGAGCATTTCCTTTAACTTCAAGATATGTCTTTGATTCTTTTTAAGAAACGTTTTAGTGTTCTCAAAAAGATAGCTATATTCTATGTAACAATGGTCATAGTTGCATTCAAATAGACCCCATTCAACTTTCTTTTTAAGATATGATAGTTCTTCTTCTACTTCTTCCACGGGATAACTATCATCTAACTCTACACAAACCATTTCTAGATTTTCTTCTTCACTTGTAGAGAAATATTCAACATCATCACATTTTGAAATACTGCAATTAGGGGTTTTTGGAGATTATTTACCTTCATTGATCTTGATGGAATTCTCTTCAAGGTATTCCTTTTCTCTTTGGTATGTCTTCTCTAGCTTTAGCCATAGATCCTTAGCGGAAGTGCATTTTCCCATGCTCTCTTTGATAGAACTTGAGAGTCCACTAAGAATGGTCTTGAGAGCCAATGCATGATTCTTTTTTTCTTCCCTTTGAGCTGCAAACTTTGACCTGTTCTTCAAAGGAACTGATCCACCGATAGTTTATTTCCAAATACTCGCTCCTATTTCCTTCAAATGCACTTCATTTATATTCTCCATGTAGAATAATTTTCCTCATAAAGTATTGGAACTTCATCATGCATTTTTGTGTCATTGGATCTCCTTCAATCTTGTTAAGGCTTATAGCAAAGGCCTTCTCTGATACCAATTTTTGTACAAAACAAACACACTGAGAGGGGGGGTTGAATTAGTGTAGGGCTATTTTTCAAACTTCCCTTCACAAAACTCCTTAGTTAGCAATCACCATTTACTCATCACTTATTACTGTCATTTATAACTAGTTAAATGTGA
This sequence comes from Picea mariana, assembly GCA_032191745.1. Classification (NCBI taxonomy): domain Eukaryota; kingdom Viridiplantae; phylum Streptophyta; class Pinopsida; order Pinales; family Pinaceae; genus Picea; species Picea mariana. The sequence goes on from JASDQU010243119.1 coordinate 88,497, forward strand.
ACATATATCAACAACATATACCAGCAACATATATCATCAATAATTCATCACGACGAGGAACATAAAGAACACAAGATGTATGTATAATTTTATTTTTATTACGGACTACAATCCTTGGGTTATCAACAAAAACTTAACAGAGTTACAACTCCGCAAGAGCACCATGCAAAACTCATATTACAGAACTTAGCACCAACTGAGAAGAGGAATCAATCCTCAATAGCTACCAATCTATCAACAGGTATCTGACCTGTCAGTAGTGCAGCACATGTATGTACGTGCCCTACCAGTAGTACAACTCACGTATATATGCGACTAGACTATACTACAACCTGCTGAACAATTAGGGTTTTCTCTTCTTGATAAACTCATATCCTTTGCAGCCTTCATTCACATCCACTTATGTATTTCACTGTCAAATAAAAACCATAACCAATCACAACACGTTTATTCTCTCATCAACCATACAATATGAATGCTACCTCATCATGTGTAAGCAACCAGTATACTATAGCAACCATATCAATACTGAACCATAAGAGTTCTTCTCACTCTATCAATCAACCAACATAACCATATCAAAACAACCATACCAAGAATTCCTTAAGCATTCAATAAGAAAGAGTATACATCAAGACAAATATGTAATCATACAAGAACTTCTATGGAAGATCTAAGCCCATAGAATGCAGATTTGGAACTTTCTTTAGACTTCAAGAACCTTGCATCATCTCACACTCAATTCTTCATGACTTCCTCCAACTGTGCACTATGTCCTCCTTCATCCCACGTGTGTATGCACTCTAACTCACTACAGCCCGCATATATATGCTCTCTAGCCCACTACTTCTCATGTACTCCTTCAGAAACTAGGGTTTTTGAACTTCTGACACTTTCACCGTCAAGATATCAGACTTACGGAAACTTTGATGCATCCATGAGATCATGTAGTCAATCTCTCTCTTAGAATAGATCTTCAATATATGCTCAAGACATTTATCTCACAAGAGACCCTTGCCTCTTATTTATTCTCTCCAAGTAGCTTCCTTAGAAGCATCTTTTAGACCACTTTGTCCACATAGCCACTTTGTCCACATAGTCACCTATGTCCAACTTTGTCCAATTTTACACTTGTCCATATATCCAATAGCCACTTGACCACTTAACCCGCTTTCCTCATTTTAGGGTTAACCCTCTTATAACCACTTTCCATAAATAGAAATTTCTCCATTTACTTTATTATTTAAACAATCCTCTTGACATTATCACTTCACTTTATTATTTAAATAATTTCTTCTTTGTAGTCACTTTTACTTCTTTGACCTTTTGGGGCTTCTAGCCATCATATGAGGGTCCTCCAACTTCATAAGGCCATAACTCTCAAACCGTGAGGAGTTATGTGATGTTCCACATACCACTGAAAATGGAATGACAAGCACTATCCATCTAGGATAGTTTCACTGAAAAATTTATTGATCTTTATATCATTATTCCACAATTAAGCATGGTTTCTCTAACCATACTTATAGGATAACTCAACCGCAAAGTGTCTTCCCATGAGGGATTTCACCATAAGGGGACCACTTTGGAGTTCATCCATTTTTACTTCCTATCAACCATGACAAGACAATAATGAGTCATATTTACATCAATTCAACTGGAATAACCCATGGCAATACATCACTACAACATTGTCCCTTTTTCATTGATTCTATGCATGACCACATGATCCAACGATCAATACATTAGTGCATCCATCCATCTATCTATGCAACCTATATGAATGAAAATATATCGATCCATATTCATATATGCATGACTTCATTTATCAATGACTTTACTTGACATCCATTCATTTACAACAATGAAAATGTATACTTCATCAATATATTATGACAAGACATTGTTCCTTTGACATCAATCCTTTGACATTTGACATCAATCCTTTGACATGAATGACGTTGACATCAATCCTTTGACATGAATGATGTTGACATCAATCCTTTGGCATCAATGAAAACATGATCCAACAATGACTGAGATGCAACATCGACATCTCTTTATGAACTCACTATTACCACATTTGAAATACCCTTTGAGGAAGTAGAAGTTTCAAAATCAGAAAAAGGCTTTGTGTTATAACCCTAAATTTCACCATACATGCATGCCTGGAATTTGGCCCTCTTACTTGCTATTTTTGCCAAGCCATCACAAAGCAACTCTTCTTAAAAACCCTATTTTTGAAGATGTATGCACTGATCCGGATTATTTTTGGCACGAAATGAGAGCGGAGATATAACACATAAATATTTAGAGATATTGAAAGAGAGACAACAATATAACAAAGATATAGCGGAAATAAAACAAGAGTCACAGATATACAGTAATACACGATTTCTATTAATGAAATAAATGTACAGAGACTGCAAAATACATAGTGAAAGACTCGCTAGAATGGTGGTATCTTATCTCTGAGAAGAGATGTGACGGCTACTCGCATCCTTGAGAAGATGATTATTACAATGAGGCTCTAAGGGCCTTTTTAACATAAGTAAAATCCAAAACCCTAACCCCGGAATATGAAAATCCAAAAGGTTTGTGGGCCCCGATGGGGGTAGTTGATACGTCAACTTCCCAGGGGCGTAACTTTTGCATACGATCTCCGTTTGGGGTGCTCAATAGATCGTTGGAAAGATCTCTCTGAGAACTACAACTTTTGGGTGAGAAACATTGATCTACAATCCATGTTGCTCCCCATTTTCTCAAAAAACATCGTTTAGGGCCTCAAAATGGCCCTGGAAGTTAAAAACTGCTAAAAATAGTAAATTACCAAAATTGTCAGAAACATGTTTTGGGGCAATTGGAGAAGGTGGGTGGCCACTGATATCCACCTGGATCAATCCTCCCTCCTTAGGAAGAAATGGTCTCCATTGTGTTGAGTTCCCGGGGGAGAGGGGAAAGCGATTGCTGAGTCTGAATCTTGGTGATCTGCTTGCCTTGCTAGAGAAGTG